>CAJNDV010035463.1:65632-77360 GCA_905221635.1 Symbiodinium sp. CCMP2456
GATCTTGAGCTTAGGGTTTAGGGTTTCTTCATGGGAGCCTCGGCGTCCAGGGTCATGGAACTTGCGTGCCTAAACTCCAGCACAGAGGAGCCTGGTACCTTGGAAGTAAGCTTTTCGTGGGATCAGATTATACATAATAAATTAAACCATTGTGATGTAAGGACTACCAGCCACTCAGCTACAGGGTCCAAGGGTCTCGGTGGTTTTCCTGTAAACTCTAAGCTTTCTTAGGCCCATAGCTCTTGTTATGGGCTTAGGCGCTCTAACCCTCAACCCACAGCTTCGCAGGACCCGGAATGATTTAGTTTCCCAATACCCAACCTTTTAACTTTTGGGTTCTTTAGTAGTGGGCTGACAGTTTAACCGTTTATTTCCCTGGCTTATTGGGGAAGTAAGATTCAAGCTCTACGGACCTGACCTCCAAGCCACTCTAAATGCTTATTCTCTCCGCTTTCCAAGCTTTGCAATTGTTCGGGCACCTAGAATGTAAATTCAGTACTCTTCCGACAGTCGAAACTGTTCAACGTATTGGGTTGCTGGGGAAGGTAATGCGCAGCCTTAAACCCTCAACCCGAGGCCAGTTCTAGGATCCTTCTTGTTATCCTAATTGAGGGAGGGGCTCGCTAATCCGGGCTCTACATGATTACAATGTCGCCTTAGACAGCTCTCCAACAGTCATCAGGCCCCGTGTAAAGTATAAACCCTCGTATGCAATCCGTAAAAGGCCGTTATACATGCATATCTATACATATGTATGTATATTAACGTATGTATGTATGTATGTATGTATGTATGTATGTATGCATGTATGTATGTATGTATGTATGTATGTATGTATGTATACATATATATATATATATATTACATATGTGGATACCCTGCTTTCTACATATATATATATATATATATATGTCTGTACATAAGCACACATACATACACACACACACACATACACACATACCTACACACACACATACATACACATACATAAACGTTCATATACATACACACACATACATGCAGACATGCAGACATGCATACATACATGCATACATACATGCATACATGCAGACATACATATGTACATACATATAAGCAGTATTTATCTACACAGGTTCTATCATCATTTCCGAAAGCAGGTTTTAGAGGACACAGACCGACACCCATATATAAACCCCTAAAGCCCTCAAATACCCTAAATCCTAAACCCCAAACCCTAAACCCTAAACCGTCAACCCTAGACCCTAAACCCTAAACCCCAAACCTGTAACCGTCACCCCTCGACCCTAAACCCTAAACCCTACACCTTAAACCGTGACTGTCAGGGCATGGCCGCCTGTGCACTTTTGCACATGGAAAGGAGGCTCGGGTTTAAGGTTTAGGGCTCAGGGGTCGTAGGGTTCCTTTGAGGGTAGCGCAGGGGTTCCATATCAAAAGTGTGCCATGTGGTATTTGGGTCCACGTACCCAAATCTTGAAAATGCTATTCGGGCCTTCAGCGCACCCTGTAAGCCCTAAGCCCTACACTCTAGGTGCCATGATGGTCCAACGAGGGTTTTCAGGTTTGTGTTTTTTTTTTGTGCCTCTGGTTTATGATTTTTGGCTTTTATAGTCTAGGGTTCGGGCTTGCCGATTTCGGGGCTACAATAAATATTGATTGCAGTTCCTGCATTTTGCGCTGCCTTGTTTGCGTTCAATTGGGATCCAACACATAAATATGGTCAGCCAAAAAGAGGAACTATGCAATGGATTTTATGGGTACTATAAAATTTGGGGTTCCTTATTATATGTATAGTATAATATACCCAAAAGCCCTATTCTAATTATAAGGTCCCTATATTTCACCCGCTTACCTCTGAAAACTGCATCCCAAACCCAAACTCCCATCTCTACTCCCTAGACCGTGGACCCGTTGACCCCCCAAACCCTAAACCCCAAACTCTAAACCCTAAACCCCAAATCCCAAACCTTAAGCCTTAAACCCTAAACCGTAAACCGCAGGCCCCAAACCCCCCAAACCCTAAACCGTAAACCGCAGGCCCCGAACCCCACACCCTAAACCCAAACCCTAGTGATGTTCCCTGGAGAGGAGCTGAGAAGCGCACCAGACTTCACGAGGACCCTGCAGCTGGAGAGCACAACCCTTAGGGTCCAGGGCCTTTAACCTAAACCCCCAACCACCAAAGCCTATAGGGTTTAGGGCTTTAGAGTTAAGATTATCAGGTTCAGGTTAATTATCAGGTTCAGGTTAAGCATTTCAACTTTCGTATCTTGGGGTGCGGGGTTCGAGCTTAGGCTTGCCCTCTAAAGGGTTTAGGGTCTAGGGTTTAAGGCCGCTTAACCCCTAAACCCTAATCCCCACACCCTAAACTCTAAACCCTATAAACCCTAAACCCCTATAAACCCTAAACCCTAAACCCCTGAACCCCAAACCCGTAAAGGGGTTGGGCCGAAGGAGAGCACAACATTGCGTGGTTCGCCTTGCAAGAACACGAGAAGATCCCGTGATACAGCGGCCTTGCGAATTAGAATAGCCCAGGGGCTCCGAGTACCCAAATAGCGGGTTTAGGGTTTGGGGTTTAGGATTTAGGGTTTAGGGTTCCAAAATCCATACTCCGAATGCTCTTGAGACCTATGTGGGTACTTGGACCCTTAGGTTAGGGTCTGCGAGTTAGAAGAGGGTAGTTTGGGGGTATATTCTATTCTGATCATATTCAGGAACCCTTAACGAATACGGTTCCAGTTGTCAGGGCCCTCTGTTCGGAGGGCACCCAGAGCTCTTTTCGGGAAGGTTCTGATAGACAAGTCCCCTGAGCGTGCCAGGCAGTGCTAGTGCCCACATAGTAGGGTTGAAGGACGGGCACTTTACGCTTTTGCTCTATTGCAGGGTCCCTCATCATACCTATCCAGGAACCCTCAGACACAGTCTTACTAAGTCTTCAGCCCCAGCATTGAACCCACATCTGGTCCTGCATCTGCGGCAGGACGTCCATTTGCCCGGAGTTGTTGCGAACTGGCAAGTGCAGTGAGGCGAGGAAAATAAACCTAAAGCTCTCAATTAAAAGAGAGTTTCGGAAAACGAAGTGCGCTCCCTGGAGCCCCAGTGCCCATAAAGCCCCCTGCCGGATGTAGAAAGCCGCAGTCCCCGTAAAGACTCGCTATATACATCCCAAACCCTGCGATTCTACAAGACGCCCTGCCAGATCCTGCAAAGACCTGACCCTGAGAATCCATTTTGGCCTTACAGTTGTCCCTGTCTACGTACATTGGGGCCAATGTATATGCTACTCGGGCACGTGGACCCTTAGGATAGTGTTCCGATCCTCGGAAGCCATCAGAAGCCCTCTGTCAGATGGATGATAGATGCATGTATCCTCAACACAAACCCCAACCCCAAACCTCACGCCCTCTGGATTGTTGATGTCTCCTGCTTTGGGATCGGATACAAAATGGAATTCTTGAGTTGGAGTTCCTACAGAGCAAAGCTGTGCAGTTTAGAGCTGGTCTACTCTGATCATGTCAAGCGCGGAAAGCAACTCGTGGCCTGTATGGCGATAGCCCTTCTTACCCAAAACCCCTAAACCATCCTAAACCCTAAGCCCCTAAACCCCTACATCCCTAAACCCTAAACCCTTGGGACAAGAGGGATCTCGGAAGTTTCTGCTCCTTCCCATGGGGGACTCCCTTGTCTTTTTCATGTGGGAACCTCCCCCTTGCCTTCGTGGAACCCATACTTAAAGGCTTTGTATGTCATTGTAGGTCTGCTTAGTAATGTAGGGGCCTTATAATAATTACCTATACTATTTTGGGGGGTCCTTGTTATGATTGTGGTATAATGGGCTCCAAAACCCTATTCTAATTGTTAAGGCCCCTATAGTTTTCCCTCTAGCCCTTGCAATAATCCTGATATGCCATCTTAACATTGACTAAATTCTACGGAGGAGTGTTCACGTAAACACCGTTAGGCCCCTTAACCCTAAACCCTTCAACCCTGTATAGTCCCCGACCCCTCCCAAATGAAGACAACATGCAACCCAAGAAGAAGTGCAATTTTGTTCCGAGAGAGCCGTTGTAATTAATGTGGTAAGCTACCCTAAACCATTATTAAACCTGATAAAATTTCGGGGAACCTGGTAGATCTCCTTTAGAAGGCCTCAATGGAACCATGTTTGTTGTACGAGTGAAAACTAAGAATGCCCCTAAACGCCTATATCCTGAACCCTAGATCCTAAATCCTGAACCCGAGACCCTAAACCCTAAATCCTAGACCTTAAACCCTTAGCCCCAAACCTTAACCCTGAAACGCGAACAGAACCGATCACACCTGTATCAGCTAAAATCCTGAAACGCAACTTCCCCCAAACCGCTACACCCGAAACATTTTCCCTGCCGTAACCTCCCGTCAACAGAGCCCTTACATGAATTCCTAAGCCTGCGATGAAAGGATGTGCGAGTCTGACTTTTTGCTATAATCAAGGATCCTAGAAAAATCGGTCTAAACGCTGAGACCTTTGAAAGAACTTGGGTTGTCTAAAACCCTAAACCCTAAATCCGGAACCTAGGCAAAATCAAGCCCACCCGAGACGCGAAAGCCTAAACGCCCGGAGCCCTAAGCCTTAAACCCGAAGCCCTAAACCCGAAACCCTCAGCCACTAAAGCCAGAAACCCTAAGTCCTAAAGCCTAAGCCCCAAGCCGTAAACCCGAAACCGGAAGCCCTGAAACCCTAAGCTCCTGTCAGATGCACATCTGCCCCTACGCGCACAACCGCACCGAGCTCCGACATGCCCCGGGGCTTATGAAGACGAGGTCGGGCTCCGCTGTTGCTATTTTCAATTGTAAGATATTATTGTTATTCTTATTGTTATAACAATTATTGTTATTATATTTATTATGAAATGTTCATGAACATAAAACTATTTATCATTATTAGTTCTTGTTGTTGTTATTGTTATTACTAGTAGTCGTGGTCGTCGTCCTCGTAGTAGTAGTAACCCCAAATCCTAAACCCTATCACTTACACTTCATGTATGTGACCTGTACACGTACACTATTAAAAAATATATGCAGGCACACATACACAAGTATACACGCGCGCACACACACAGATGTATGACTGCAGATTCGACCCTAGCATATAGAAATCTATCCTGCGTCGACGAACCATACTCTTACCCTAAAACCTAAACCCTATACTCCTAGTCCTATGTCGTAGCCCAAAGATCTCTCGATTGACTTCCGCGAGTTCTGCAGGAGGCAGGCTTTGTATGAAGGCTTTCGTAAATGTATGTAGGCCTCCTTACAAGCATGGTTTAGCAGCGCTGAGCGGACATAACATATAAATCACGCATGCAGTCGCAAATGGGCACCTGGAAGCCAACTTCACATCAGGATATTCATGCCATCCCTAGACGTGCATCCCCGAGATTGCACAGTATTGACCTCCTTAAATGGGACTTTCCAAAAATAGGGGGTACCGTATTTTGGGGTCTTTAAAATAAGGATCCTATTATTTAGAGTACTATATTAGGGTCCCCTATTTTCGGAAGCCCCCAAATCATGCAAGTAAACGGGTAGGTTTGGTTTAAGGCTATGTTATGTTGGACTCAGGGTGTAAGTTTCGTGGGACCCGACGTTCATCAACCCTTAAGCCTTAAGCTCCAAACCCTCAACGCTGAAGCCTAAAGCTAAGCTGGGGTTTAGGGTTCGAAGCTAAGCCCTAAAACTTCTGTGCAGGATGTGCGACTTCCACAAGACCGGAACGTGCATGGCCAAAGACTTATGCCGGTTTGCACATCAGGCCATTCTGCTACTCCCAGCGTGCTGGGGGTGCGGCTAGATTGAAACAAAGGGTCCTGTTTCAGGGGTCCGTCAAATAAGGATTCCAGTATACTAGTTACGGTCCACGATTCTCTGCACCTCCGATGGGACGACAAACCCCGAACGCCCTAAAGCCTATTAGCCTTACACCCAGCAAGTACTTGACAGTGCAACCATGTTGTTCAACTGCCTACTGCGATGCTACTGTATGCATTCAGAAGCCAGGCTAGCGATCCCTACAGCAAGATAGAAGCCTGAAAATATCAGGATCCTGTAACGCTCTGTCCGGGCTTCATCAGGCCCCTGACTCATAGGGGCTTGAACAATAATATACCTTAGGATTCATTATCACATGTGTACTACGTACCCCGTACCGCAAATTAAGCCTTGTTCTAGCTATAGTTATTAAGTCCTCTATATGTCGTGCAGCCTTCTCCAATGCAGTTCTGTTGGTTAAGCCAGAGCAGGAACTATAGTGGGAGGTACAAGGTCTGACCCCAAAGCCTTAAACCCAAGCCTTTAAGCCAGAAAGCTCCATTACACGAAGACTCCCATGAGCAAATTAAAATCCTAAACCCTTACAGCCCTCATGAACACTAATTGTCAGCATTACCCTCACGGCCTCTACTGCCTCACAGACTGACCACGTATTAGGGTTTGCCGTTCAGAGTTTTGGGGTGTAAGGCTTCGGGATGTCAGGTGTTGCGGCTCAGGTTCGGGTTTGGGGTTTAGGGTTTAGGAGCCCAAGTATTGATTCTTCTGACCCCGTGGCACGAAAAGCAAAGGCAAGCTGGAATCCCACAAGCTCCAAGCCTTAAGCCCACTTAGACCCCAAACCCCCCTCAACCCTAAACCCAGTCAAAACAAACCCTAATCCCTACACCCACTTAAACTTAAACCCAAACCTTAAACCCCAAACCCTAAACCCTAAACCCCAAGCCCCAAACCCTAAACCCTAAACCCTCCAAAAGCGGGAGGTGGAAGAGTTGAGTCCTGCGGCGCGAGCCTTCCTGGAGTCGAGTGGCCTCAGGTCCTCACGTCTCACCGGGGTGCTTTAAGGAGTGCAAGATTTACGGTTTAAAGCTTCAGGGTTTGGTGATTTCGGGGCTTAGGATTTGAGGGTGGGGTTTAGGGGTTTCGAGTTTGGTGATTTCGGGGTTCAGGGTTTGGGGTTTGGCAGCTCTGACTTCTCCTCCTATCTAAGTGACTCCTGTAAGTCGGGCTTTGTAGCGTTAAGGACTTCTGAGGGCCTTTTTGATTGGACCGGGCTTTTGGGTCTGCCGTGATGACCGTAATTACAACTGGGAGCACTTAGGAATCTTACTGGTAATCATTCCGACCCAAATAGTATCAGCGGAGCTTTGCTATTGTTTTTGTTTGCAGGGTTTCCGGTTTAGGGGTTGGTTCAAGAAAGGGGCCTGAAGGATTAATTAGTAATAGTATCTCCTTCTAGTCCTTGTACACACATAGAGTTTCAATATAGGGGCCTTTTTGATTAGAATAGGGTTTGGGGTACATTATATACACTAAAAAATAAGGAACCCCTAAAATCCTATTCTTATTATTAAGGCCCCTGCATTACTCTCATGGACCGCGCAACCCCATTCTAGTCATTAGGGCATAGTGCTCCCATGTACTACTGCTACTCGTAGTGTGCATACTAACCAACAATGCAAAGACTACTATCCAAATCCCAAATACCCTACAACCCTCCGGAAAGGCCCTATACCCCTATAATTTTCAGGTACCTGGTACACTTGGATTTGAGATCTGAGGAGAAGGGCATCAACAACTGTTGCTTGCGGGCTTCTGAGGCTTTCCTGAGGCCCACATCCGAACCCTACCAGGACCTCTCATGAATCATTAATAGTGGGAGGGTCTAGGTGAACCTTAAAAGCTTAAACTCTTATCGTTATGCGTGATGCAGAGTCAATCCATCCAGTGATCCAGCATGCACTTTCTGCCGTGCAGTTCAGAAGCTGCGATTTCTTCAACACGCGCAGCCGGCGGTTGTTGAACTGTTGACGTCCCTGCTGGAGATCTCGACACACTACAATATCCAGAAACGGAGCGTCCGGCCGAATGTCTCCCCGGATCAGCTCAAGGTGCTCTTGCGGTGGCCCCTTTCCACGCACAGCTCGCAGCCGATGCTATGCGCAAGCGTGCCCCAGCAACGTGCACAGCCCACCTAGCTCCAACCTTCCCTTACCTACGCCTACACACCTAGAGCGCCTGCACCTGCACCTACACCTACGACAGCACGCCGTGAAGCGAAAGCCCCAGCACCCTTAACTCAAAGCCTGACCACCGCGTGTTTTTGATTTTTAATTGTCTTGGGCGTTCAGTCGAGTTTGCAGGTACAAACCCTCAACTTAAATCCAAAACCGCACACCTCGTTTGCAGACTTTGCTTTCAGGGTTTAGCGATTCGGTCTTGTGTAGCAGCAGGCTGTTTGATCAGAAGTTAATATTCCTGTCTAGTCCCTACACTTAACTCTGCTTGAATACCCCTCCCTCCCTCAAGCAAACACAAATCCAATACTGACTATTAATTCAGGCCCCTGTTTTACGGTGCGAGGTCCTTGGATCAGAAAGGGTGAGGGGATGTGTCTGTACTTGGTAGCTTTGGAATCAGGATCCCGTGCTTATACTTCATAGCAGCATTGACATAGGTTGAGAAGCACCTAGCAGTTGACCTTGCTTCCCACTAAACCCTAAGCCCTAAACCCTAAACCCGTCCACCGACCTGCTCGAAGAAATGGTTTTCCGTCCCTGACAAGGGAGTATTGAGGCTCGCAAGGCGGGGGAGTTTGTTGATCACGGGTCTAATGTAGAGGCCTTAACAGTTAGACTAGGGTTTTGGGTTTAGGGTTTATAGGGTTTAGGTTTAGGGGTTTTGGGGGTATATTATGCTATAATATATAGGTGCGGAGCCCCCCAAGGCTGTATTCTAATTATCAGGGCCCCTACATCACGTTAGGGTTGACTGCATCGCCTGGCGCAGTCCCGAAGAAGCCGAGTCAGTCCCGGTTGCGGGTATTGCCGAGGCTGGATGCCCTGTTTGGACTCATGGCGTTTCGTGGTTTTGTTTGACACAGGGGTGGCGGGGGTCGGGGCCTAGGATGTGCATATATTGGTAGCCATGGTCTCGAAAAGCATGCTCCAGACAGTGACAAATGACTTCGTGTGTGTGTGTGTGTGTGTATGTGTATGTGTATGTGTATGTGTATGTGTGTATGTCATGCTGTAACAAGAGACTGCCTAGTTGATTGAGGGATTGTACGGCGTGACTACAGTGACCCACATAGTTACGCACCCGTATGTTTCTGCTGTCATCTGGGCGTGCCATACACTAACACTGCAACAAATAATGCCTACTCTGCAAGTCTCTGAATCGAACCCACTTTGGGCTATTTGGAGTGCTAGGCCAGGATGGAAACCGCATAGAACCCCCGAATCCCAAGTCTAATCACTGGGCCAGAGGTATCGCTCGGCCCGCCAAGCATTAGGATTGCCAGTAGGATTTAGGTGGGAATGTACAATTTTTTAGCTTATCGCCCAGAGCATCAGGTTGCCGATTTGTTCGCTGTGTGTTTCTTGTTGATTCTTTTTGGTTTTGCTGCTAAGTGTCTCGTCATCAGAACATAAACATGATGCCAGCTGCACGGCATCGCCTTGAAAGCAACGAAGATCGCCACCAACGACCTACGGAGCATGCTCGATTGTGGGGAACCCTGCCAGACAGACGAAATCCCAAACTATTGCCGCCAGACGGCACGAATATAGACGCGACCCCAAGATTTCGTAGCAGCATTCCGGCTACTGCTGCATTTACTGAAGACCGCCAGATCCACCGTTTCCTACTGCAGACTACTTCTACAAAAAATGACATGAGCTCGAGCCGAAACCCTTGGTAGATTGGCTTCAGGAATGTCAGGCCAAGTCGACTTGGCTGAGAAAGCTGATCAACGCTGAGAGCGAAAGATATTATTATTTTATCTCTGATCAGCGCCGATGGGATTCTTCCCTCGTTTCGCCGCATTGGCCAACCCAAACAGCATTGCATTCGATCCTTTATGATTCAGGCCTCCACATTCCACTGCCCTAAAGCCCCTCGATCGATTGGGTCTTCGAACTCAACCACGCTTTCATCCTAGAAGAAAACGAATCAAGCCCGAAACCCGCACCTTGAATCCTAGACCGTCTAAGCCTTACCTCACTTGTAAGTTACAGTCTTCAAAGAATCGTAGGCTATGACCCGAAACGCCAAACCCTTAACCCTTAAACCCGAAACCCAAAGCCCTTATCAGTCCTAAACCCCTAAACCCTAAACCCTTATGACCCCTTGATTGTATGGTGCGACATGTGTCAGCAAAGGCACCTCCACCACACGAATAGCCCAAGGGTCCCAGGCCCTTGGGTTTAGGGATCAGGGCTTCGGGTTTAGGGTTTAGGGCTTAGGGCTTTGGGTTTAGGGTTTAGGGTTTAGGGTGATGGGTGATAGGGTTTAGGGTTTAGGGCTTCGGGTTTAGGGCTTTGGGTTTCGGGTTTAGGGCTTAAGGTTATACGGTTTAGGGTTTAGGGCTTCGGGTTCAGGGCTTATGGCTTATAGGGTTTCGGGTTTAGGGCTTAATTAAGGTTTGCAAAAGGAAAAGAAGCCCTGTCCCCGAGCCTAAACGCCTCACTTATGGAAGCTGCATAAGCCCTGTGAGGCCCTAAACATCCCTGAACCCTCATATGCCAACTTTGCAACTACAGCGCCATGAAGATGACCCTAAACCCTAAAGCCCCTAACCTCAAACCCCAAACCTTAAACCCTAAAGCCCCAAACCCTAGACCCTAAACCCTAAGCTCTAAACCTTTCCGATCTTCGTCAGGTGATGAAGCAGTCGGGGGCCTCAGGGTCTTTTTGTGTTTGGGTTTTGTGGGTTTTGTGCCATGTTCTGGGGCTTTGGGGTTCAGGCTCTTTAGAGTCTGCGGAGCTTTGGGCCTCAAGTTTGAGAGCTGTGTTCCTGTAGGGTCTTGGGGCTTTGGGGTTTGAAGATTTTTTTAGCAAGTGTAAGGTTTAAGGGTAGTGGTTCAGGGATTAGGGCTTCGGGCTTGGGGGTCTATAGTCTATAAGGGTTTAAGGTTTAGGGTTTTTGAGGAAGCGAGGAAGAACTCTAGAAACTGGCGGTTATAGAGCCCTGAGCTAAACCTCTCTAAGGGGTTCAATCATAGGGAAAACGTACGGTTGATGATTGAAACCCTGCATTACCCATAGTAAGGAATATACCATAACTAATTCCCACAGTCAGGGTCCTTAAGGTAACGCAGAATTTATATCATCAACAGTATCCCAAGAGTCCACAACTGAACTACCCGCCCCGAATCCCACAGCTTGCAACTCAGCTTTAAAGACCACACTCTAAATGGCCTTCAGTATTGAGTCTTATTTAACATGATGGGTCTACATCCTACAAAGCCGTAAGCGTAAAGCCCGAAAGCCCACGTCCGCGTTTCTAACTTGCGCTATTCCGCAGTGTCCCCTTAACAGTACGCATAATTACCGATCTTCCTTGTAGTCAGTCTGAATCAGGAGACCTTCCTCTGCAAAAAACACATCAGGGTACTACTGGGGACCTAGAAAGCCAGATCCCGTGAGACACCAAAAGCTGAGGACCCTGAGATACCCTGGGACCACCTGAGTTGTAGTGGACGGAGTCCACGCATCAATCAGCCGCCCGCCCCAGAATCCTACACCCTGAAACCTAAACCCTGAACTAAACNNCTAAACTCTAAAGCCTAAGCCCTAAAAATCTGAAAGCTTGAACCCTAAACACCCCTTGAATGGTGAGGGGCAGGGTTTTGGTGCTTGCCAGGCAGAATGCCTGGAGATGCTGGGTTCTGTAGACTCTAGAGTTTAGGGTTTA
>CAJNDV010035463.1:79100-91845 GCA_905221635.1 Symbiodinium sp. CCMP2456
GAGAACGAGAAAGAGAACGAGAACGAGAACGAGAAAGAGAAAGAGAAAGAGAAAGAGAAAGGCTAAGTCAAGTAGTTGGGGATAGGTTCCCAACCCTGTATCCGTTAACTGACCCCTTAAGGGCCCGCTAATAGGCCACCTTCGTACCGTTGCTTCTTCTACTTGCAAGCCAGTTTTATGACTCGGGGGTTGAATATAGTGCGATGTCATCTAAGTTTTAATTAATAGAGATATATGACGAGGATATATGTGTATTTGGTACATACATAAGTTACATAAGTGATAGTAAACGCATGCCCGCATTTCGACGCATTCTGTAAACCAAAGGTACATGGACTGTTCGGGGCTCGGGATGCGGCTTGTCCTGTTGTCGTCAGGATAGATGACTGAGAGGAGCGGTGTGGCTAAACAAAACCCCGAACTGCCCTAGTTCTTGATACGTCAAAGGTCCTCTTCGAACAGAGCTTCCCTAAACCCTGGACCCTAAAATTTTTGGGGCATGCATGAAGGCGACCCTGTAAGCGACGTCAAGGTTTCACAATTTGTAGGGTTTAAGCTCTAGGCTTTGGGTTCAGGGTTGCATTAAGGCTTCGGGTTGTAGTTTCAGGGTTGTAGCTTCAGAAGACTGAGAAGTTTCCCCATGCGTGCAGGGCAGCCGGCGTGGCAGCATAGCAGGAGGACGAGCTAAACCCGAAGCCTTAAAACCTTCTTGTTCTCGCTTTTCCGGGCATGCTAGCTCTATATGGATTTATGGATCCCTTTTGGTCGCCAAGGATTACGTGGCTGAGCGCATGATCACAAGCAAACGGATGAATACCCTAATGCAAGTACAACCTGTTTGTAACTCACCAAACAACCCCTTGCACTTAGCCGCCTGATTCTTCGAGCATTCGCAATTCGTAGACACCAAGCCCCATGTCATACTCCGCTCTTGCACGCTTTTTCGGGAATCACAGTACCCAGAGGGTCCATATACACTACCAGTATAGAATTAGTTCCCAATAGACCATGGTTATTATGGTTTTGGGGACCTAATTCCTCAATAGTAGTATATATGGACCCTCTTGGGTACACATTTGCATTGTTCCGTCACCCCCATGCGTAGGGGACAGCATGACCATTCTCTAAGATGGCAAACTCGTTGGTGTCTTCTGACCCCGCTCTGTGAAGTATAAAGCATAAAGTATGCTTGCTTTCTGCAAATAGGGGACCCTAATATAGTACCCCAAACAGCAGGTTATAAGGACCCCAAAATAAGGTATCCCTTAATTTCGGAAACTCCCATATTGAGAAACGGTGTCACGAACGTCCAAGCCTTGTCAATTCCTAGACCTCCAGTTGCGCACCGAGATAAAAGGTTCAACCCGGTATCCCGTCATGGAGGTCGGAGTTTTTGAGAAGTCTTCCCCCCGAAGGTTAGATCATTCCACAACAAGCATCCCTAAGCCACAACCAGCATAGTCATAAGCCCAGAAGTGCACCACGCTTTTTAAAGCCCGACAGAGAGGCTTCCACTGAAAACAAAAGGGCTAAAAGCCCAGCCACAAACTCGATCAAGCCACCTGGATTCACCTCTTACCTCTGAGTTGCGGCTCCTTCTCCGGAGAACCGGATCAGCAGAAAGAGCGCGACCATCAACAACAACAAACACTAAACTTTTTCAGACTATCTAACCCTAAACCCTAGAATCCTAAACCCCTAAGCCTCCTAAAGCCCTAAACCCCTAAACGCTTGAAGCTTCAAACCCTGGAGCGAAAACAGCAACGGTAGTAAAACCATCGAACTTCACCGCAGGAGCTGCGCCAGGAGTTGGACCAGCAACAAGGCCGAGGAGGTGCCAAAAAGTAACGCTTAAACTCATTGGTAGTTCTCTAAATTGGGGTCCCTTTTGGGGTCCTTTTTATAGCAGTGCGTACTATTTTGGGGACCCAAAAAGGGATCCTAATTTAGAGAACTACCCTCATATTCTTTCTTGCGAGTTTAGGGTGTAGGGTTCAGGGTTTAGGGTTCAGGGTTCAGGGCTTAGGGTTCAGGGTGTAGGGTTTCGGGTTCAGGGTTTCGGGTTTGGGCTTAGCCAAAAAGACCTAGCTTCTTAGGGTTCCCATTATGGTTTCTACACGCAGTTCCTTAAAAAGGTAGGTCTTTTGGGCCACGGGTATATTAGGGTAGTATAGAGTTTCGGGTTTAGGTGTTTAGGGTTTGGGGTTTTGGGGTTTACGGTTTAGGGTTCCGAAGAGTGTTTCAACAACATGGCAGCAAAAGACCTCGCGTAGGCACAGGGTTTCATACCGCCATGCGATTTTGCGGTCTAGGTATAGGATGAGTGTCGACATTTTCTAGTGGCTACATTCCAGTTTGCCCTGCTTGCATGGGTTTTCTCGGGCTTCGGTTGTAGGCTTTGGGGTTCACTTCAATTCTAGATCGCATGAGCAAGGCCAGTAAGAGTCGATAATCTAGGCGGGTTGTCTGTGCTCTGAAACAGGTTGTGTTCTGCATGATTATAGGTGTCCTCGAAAGTTTTGGAATCTGAGGGCGTGCAGAATTTAGTGTGATTCCTTGGTCCTCTGCAGGTACAAGGCGACAGCAACCATCTCGACTGTGTACGGCTTAAACTAAGCATCAGCTACTTCCTGGAACCAAAACCTAATTCTTCTCAGGCACCCCCCCAAACCCTGGACCCGATGTGAATGGACCCCACAGTAGTTTTAGGCACTTGTGGTTTCGGGGTTCTGTGTAAGGATTTGTTGTTTCATCTGTTGATGATGTCGGGCTCTTTTTTATTCTGGGTGCGTTGCTTTTGCTGTGCAGATCTTCAAGGCGTTTGCATCTTCACGGTTCTGCATTGCCGGTAGGCGGTTTAGGGTTTGCGATTAGGGCTTATAAGGTTTATACGGCTGATGATCTAAATCCTGCATTACCCATAATTAGGAATATACATAGTTTAGGGTCCTAAGGTCATGCAGGTTTTGTATGGTCAGCAGTATCGTCGCAATGGCTTATGACATGGTTGCTATGGGAGTTTCGAGTGGAAGGGCTTTGGCGGTTTTGTGTTTTCCCAGTCTGGATGCCGGGTTCCTGCGTTGGCACAATACCGGGTTTAAAGTTTAGGGCTTAATATAGGGGCCTAAATAATTTCTAATACTATATTGGGTGTATTTTGGGGGTTCCTTATTATTATTATAGTACAATGGGCCCCAGAACCCTATTCTAATTATTAAGGCCCTTACATTAGGGTCCTTGAGCCACAAACCCCTAAAGGTCACATCCTCAGAAACCCAAACCCTAAACCCGAAACCCTAAACCCTGAACCTTAAACCCTGCCAGGACATCCGTGCCTGAGCCGGGGGTGGTGGCGATGGATCCAACCAGGCCTGCAGCGCTAAAGCCCACACGGTTTAGGGTTTAGGGCTTAGGGTCTACAAAGAGTTTAGGGTTTAGGGTCTACAAAGGGTTTAGGGCTTATAAGGGTTTAGGGTCTACATAGGGTTGAGGGTTGAGGGTAACCCCAAACCCGTGCATGCACTCTTTGAGTTTAGGGCGAAAGGTAATAATTAGAGCATGGAGTAAAGCTGCTGAGTGCTAGATTCCTCAATCTTGTTTCGCACAGGCACGCAGATAATGAGGTTCCAAGTCGGGGTTTAGGGTTTAGGGCTTCGAGTGCGGGGATGACCGTGATGCTTCCGACCTGACAAAGAGGGAGTTTGTGGCTTAGGGTTTGGAGTTTAGGGTCTAGGTTTAGAGGGCTTAGGGTTTGGGCTTAGGGTTTGGAAGTAGGGATTGTGGCTTAGGGTTTGGGGTCTTGTCATCGGTCTTACTAGCAGTGCCTTTGCGTTCAAACCTCGCGCCTGATCCGTGCCTGGATGCTCCCAGGGGCTCCAAAACCTCCATAAATCAGCAACCTACCTTGAATCATCTTGGGCTTCCTCTGATAAACCCTAAACCCTAAACCCTAAACCCTAAACGAATGTTCCCCAATTGAAGGGGCTTTGGAGTCTCGGAAGTCTTTGCAATGCATGGTGTGGAGTTGTTTCTAATATAGGGGCCTTCATGATTAGACTAGGGTTTTGGGGCCCACTATATACTTTAATTATAATAAGGAGCCCCCCTCCCCCAACAAAAAAAAAGTGTTGGTAATTATTTAGGCCCTTACATTGCCGCAGTGTTGCATCCTTCTCTGCGCGTTCGCTGGAGCCTTCGCCAAGGTGCCACCCAGCGATCCTCAACCCGACATCCTGCTGTAGCAATATAGGAGCCCCGAATAATTAACCCTAACGGTCCAAGTGCCCAAATAGTAGGGTTCCAAGGTCCAAAAACCATTCAGAGTAATCAACCTATACTATTTTTGGGGCTCCCTATTATGATTATAGTAGAATATGCCCCAAAACCGTATTCTAATTATTTCGGCCCCTACATTGTGTGATCCGGTAACTCCAGCATGCGGCCCCGTCACCCATTGTCTAGGCAACAGGAGCCCTCTTCCTGGTCCTAAACCCTACACCCGAAACCCTAAACCCTAAACCTCTAAAGCCTAAACCCTAAACCCCGAAACTCTAAACCCCAAACCCATAAACCCCTAAACCCCTAAACCCTAAACCCCAAACCCTGACCCTGAGTCAGTTTTTGCCAGGTCCTTCGCCGAACCGACTGCCGAGTCAGTCAGGCCTGTCAACCTCGTGGTTCATGAGGTTTGAGTCGGTTTATGGATGGGCTAATCGGATTATATGGTTATGTATGTATGTATATATATATATATATATACTTATATATATATACATACACACACACATATAAATATATATACATACATATATATACAGGTTTGATGATGTTAGAGTGTTTTCAGGGTTTCTGAGTCCTCATCCCCAAACCCCCTATCTTAACTGCGAAGCACCCAGAGGGCCAATATCCCGCAAGCAAGGAATGCTGCTTAAACCATCCTGAAGCCCCTGAAAGTCTTCCTACCTATAGTCTCCATTGTAGTTCCTTTTTGCGTTCAACTAATTAATATATATATATATATATATATATATTAAGGATTATCCCCAAAAAGGAACTACAATGGAGACCATAGGTAGAGTATTTCTTAACTAAGGGGTGTTGAGGCTATTGGGCTCTCGTGGAATTCCTGAGCCAAGTCCCAAAGGCTCACCTTAAAGTCGGAGTATGTGCGATTTCAGAGTGTGCGAGCATTTGCTTGGGGGGCAAACCCTAGACCTCAAGCTGGGGGTTAGAGGTCTTGTCTGTCAAAATAGTGAATATAGTAGTAGCATAGGGTGGCGTGCTTGAAGTTCCCAGTTTTGGGGTGTAGGCAGGATTTGTGCTGCGGATTTCGGTTTTGGTGTTACACTCTCAGGGCAGTCGGTTACGGGATTCGAGCTTTCAGGCTTTCGGGTTTGGGTCTTGCCGGATTGTCTTGAAAGGCCCCAGACCGGAGCCACCAACGAGTCAGAGGACACCGCGCCTCATTTCACTGCAAAGTGTGAAAGCAGTTGAAGGTTTCTGTCGGAAGTCTGTAAATGGGAGTTCTTTTGGGCAAGACAATTCAAGAACCTATGTATCAGTATGATGCTAGTACTATTGTTATTGTAGATTGTTTCTACAATATACAACAACTTCGAGCCACAGGATTTTATATTCCAGAGCCCGAAATCTTTCAACTCTCTCTACAGCAGCTCGGTCATGAAGCCTCCGACACCCCCCCCGCAGTAGAGACCCTACTCTACAAAAAGGATCAAAAAGGCACCCTTTTGGAGGTTCTGCCTTCCTCTCAACCCTAACCCCCCAGGTACCTACTATATAGGGCCTTAGGGGCTCTAGTACCCTATATAGTAGGTACCTGGGGGGTTAGGGCAAGGCAAGTAATTAAATCCTTTTGAGGCCTAAGCTGGGTACGGAGAAAGGGGTGCAAGGGGGCCGCTGCACTTTTAAGAAAGAAGGGCTCAGGGCCAAAAAAGGGTTTAGGGTTTAGGGTTTAGGGTTTAGGGTTTAGGGTTTAGGGTTTAGGGTTTAGGGTTTAGGGTTTAGGGTTTAGGGTTTAGGCGGGGTCTTTTTGGGTTCAGGATTTCGGGTAGCCTTTTAAGCTACGTCTCCAATCCCAAGCTGATCATGTGCAGCTTCGGTGTACAGCAACTGTCCTAGCTCCGTAGGAGGGTACTCCCCTTTGAAGGGAGGGTCCCAACCAGATCTGCTTTTTTGCAAGTATCCTTGAGGACCCGTGGGCACAAATACTAGGGTTTAGGGAGTTACAGGTTCAGGGGCTTACGCGTTTAGGGGTTTTGGGTGGGGTTTCGGTTGCTCAGACGTTAGGTTTACCCAGAAGCCCTGTAAACTCTCAGGAAGGCATTCGTAGAAGATGGACCTTGCAAGGAACCGTGGACTAAGAACCAGCCTTAAAGGCTGATGCCCTAGAAAGGGACGGTCCTCTAAGGGCTGTGGATTAGTGTTTTTTGGGTCAGGTCACCATTCCGGTTCCAAGAGAGCCCACAATCTCTTGATTGAGAATGTGCCTCCTTGACGTACACAGAGGACGTCAGTCTGGCTTGAGGTGATGTTAGACTAACCTCCAGTAAAGTGGGCAACTGGGAAAAAAGGATGATTCGTGATTCACTGAAAATCCCAACTCTGAGCCCCAAACCTCAACAATTGGTCCGGCGGTTGTTGGCGTTGGCTTTCCAGGGTTGAGGGGGCCAAAGCCGTAAACAATATCACTACAGGACATGGCGCACAAGGTCTTGCAAGATCTCCAGGCCGGAGGACAGATAAAAGGGGCCTCCCAGACTCTCCAAAACCCTTAATTCAAGAGTAGACCTTAAATCATGTTGGTGTTCCGAATACCATGTAGGACTAAGCCCGAAACCCGATTACCATTGAGGAAGAATTTCGTAATGAAGGTGTTTGGGAGTCTCTGTGGGGTCGGTTCGGGGGCAGTGGTTTCATTTCGTGTGCGGGCTTTGGTACTTCAGGCAGAGCAGGTAGTTGCTGGGTTTACTGTTTGGGGTGCAGGATTTGTGGATGTTCATGTTTTTTGGAGAGCGGGGGCGGGGGGCCGTTTACGTCCTAAACACTAAACCCTAAACCCTAAACCGTAAACCTAAGCCCTAAGCCCTCAAGCGTAAACCCTAAACCTTAAACCCTAAACCTGAACCCTAAGCCCTCAACCCTTCTTCAGTCATACTTATCAAAGCTGAACAAACAGCAGCAGCCGGCCCGAGCCTCTGCCTCTGACCTCAGCCCTCCTAGCAAAAAAGGGGGGGGGCATCCTCTGCCAGGGGTTTAGGGTTTAGGGTGTAGGGTGTATAGGGTTGAGGGAGGGTTTAGGGTTGAGGGTTTAGGTGTCGGGTTTAGGGTTTAGTGTTATTGAGCGGTTACCCATATACTTTCTTCAGGTTCCTTATTGCCACTACATGTTACAATTACTTAAGTACCTGTTGCAAGTACGTACACTATGATATATCCCCCCGAACCCTATTCAAATCATGAAGGGGCTCTATAGTACCGGTGGAAAAAGACTTCGATTTCACATCATGATGGGCTCGTTCTGGGTTCTGTAAGGGGTACCTGTACGGGTTCTAGGATAAGGGGGTTTAGGGTTGGATGGGTTGTGGCATCCGCAAGAGTCGGTGTATTGACTTCCCCTTGGCTCCCAAAGCCCTCAACCGCGCTTTTTTTTCATTATATCGGAAACCTTGCTCATGATCCCTCCATGATATATGTATATATGTAAATATGGTGTGAGGTACTGAAAATTGCTTCCCCTAAAGCTCTTGGATTCTTGTAGCGAGATCCCAAACCCTAGGCCCCCAAAGCAAAACCCCACCCCCAGAAAGCCCAAGACTATTTTGGGTGCCTTCATTAGCAAAGGGTGTTGAGCCCCTCCAAATCGTATTGGTAATTGTTAAGGCCCTTGTATGAGGGTAATTCATGGCTTTTGAATTTCTGGGTCTTGGGCTTGTAGAACGTCATTCCGCAACACTTCGTGTGAAATGGAGCCCTCAGGGCTTAGAGTTTAGGGCTTAGGGCGTAGGGTTTGGGGTTTGGGGTTTAATAAAGACTTAGGGTTTAGGGTTTAGGTTTTAGGGCTGATGGTTGAAGGTTTTGGG
This sequence comes from Symbiodinium sp. CCMP2456, assembly GCA_905221635.1. NCBI lineage: Eukaryota > Dinophyceae > Suessiales > Symbiodiniaceae > Symbiodinium > Symbiodinium sp. CCMP2456. The sequence continues at coordinate 87,200 of CAJNDV010035463.1, forward strand.
TTTAGGCTACCCCAGGGGTGTAGGCCAGACAGCGGTTGAGAAAGTAGCCAGAGACGCCACAACCCTGTAGATAAGGAATAGGCCTTAAGTTAGAACTGGAACTCCAAAACGGTTTAAGGTCCATTCCTCCCTAAACCCTAAACCTTCAATAAAGGTGGTTTGGAGCCGCCGCAGAGTCTCCTCCCTTTCCGCAGGTGAGGTTAGCGCAGATGCAGAGCCAAAGCCAATCTTTCGACCAGCTTGCATCTTTGCCTTGATCTACGCCTAAACACTAAACCATCCTAAACCGCACACCCTCAACCATCCTAACCCCTAAATCCTACACCATAAACCATCCTAAACCCTCAACCCTAAACCATCCTAAACCCTCAACCCTAAACCATCCTAAACCCTCAACCCTAAACCATCCTAAACCCTAGACCCTAAACCGATGGTGTTTGGGCCCCTGGCGGTTCCTTTCGGCTTTGTCGTTTCGGGCGCTGAGGGGATGTTGGCTCGGGGGCTGGTGAGTCCTGCGGGCTCCTAGAATTTTCGGTTTGAGGATCAGGCTTTTAGGATTTAGGGTTTTAGGGTTTAGGGTTGAGGGTTTTAGGGTTTTAGGAAGCCGCGCTTTGCCCACATGGGTAGTATAGGGGCCTTAACAAGTACCAATATTTTTTTTGGGGGGGGTTCCTTACTATATATGGATTGACGGGCCCCAAGACCCTATTCTAATTATTAAGGCCCATATATTAGTTTCTAAATTAGCGTCCCTTTTGGGGTCTGTTTTATAAGGGTGCTGTACTATATTGGGACCGAAGAGGGGGCCCTCATTCAGAGAACTAGCCATGTAATGGTAGGTATACTAGATTGCTTATAAGGGAATGTAATATGGGATCATTGCAGTTTAAGATCGTAAAATGCTGTGTTGTGTGCTATAAGGACAAAATGTAACTTAACATCAGATACTGTGTAAGACTCGTTGCGGGGTAGGGTTTAGGGCTCCGGGGTTGTAGGACCTTAGGGCCATGGGTCACTCTACTCCGAGGGTTTCGATGTAGGGACAACACCCCTTGACCCGGTTTAGGGTTTAGGGGGTTTAGGGGTTTAGGGTTTAGGGTTTTAGGGTTTAGGATTTAGGGTTTGGGGTTTAGGGTTTTGGGGTTTAGGGTTTAGGCTTCAAGGCTCGATTTGAGCTGTGGCCTGAAACTTTCATGCCTAGCTAACCTAGGGGGTCCATATACTGCTCTAATTTTGGGAAGCTACTATGGAAGCCTATGTTTAAATGATTACCAGTATTATTCTGTAGTGTTCCTGAATACTTTACAAGAGCAAAACTTGGGCCCAAACCCTTAATGCCGGGGCCATGTATACTACCATCATGGAAGTAGGTTCATTTTGTTCTTTTCGGGCCCGATTCCATAATGGTGGTATAAAGGAACCTTAATAAGCTTTAGAATAGGGGCTTCGAGAGATAATGGCAAAGTTACATACATGGACCACGCGGTTTAGGGTTTAGGGTTCTAGGGTTTCGGGTTTCAAGGGGATAGCACTTCACTTATTTCGACGTCGGTTTCTAGACTCACTAAACGGTTCCCCAGGCTCAAAAACCGAAATGTTTCCTACAGTCTCCAGTGTATTTTTTTATTTGGTTTAGCCATTACTGCACTTAGGATCCTACCAGGTACCCCAAAAAAGCGAACTGCAACAGAGTCAAAAGGCAAGCCTGAAGTCGGAAGAATGCGAAGCCAAGTACCACAAGAAGCTCAACGTCCCCTAAACCCTATAAACCCTAAACGGTTTAGGGTTTAGGGTTTCAGCTGGGTCCAAGGCAAATCTGCGGTTTAGGGTTTGAGGGTTTCGGACTTGGGGTTCCGGGTTAGGGTCTGGGTGTTTCGGGTTCCCGGTTCAAGGCTTAGGTATTCGAAAGCGAAGACAAAGCCAACGCAAATACAAGCAACCAGAAAATCAAAGCTGACTTCCACGATGGGCAGCTCGAGGATTGAAATCCCTTGACGACCCATTCTCTCCGAGCCCACCCTAAACCCTAAACACAGTACCTGCATAGGAACCCATATCTTGCCACAGTAAATAGGCTGCTGTTGTCTATGCTTTTCGGTGCATATCCTTTTCCTTTCCGGCTGAGTTTGCCTCATGTCCGAACACCGGAAACAGCTATTTTGGGGATTTGAACAATGGTACGAAAGCACCAGTATCATTAAACATATAGTCTTAGAGTCTCCCCCCTAAACCCTAAACACTGGGACCCTACGAAACCCAAAGCGACGGAAACCTTCAACTTTGGTTTAGGGTTTAGGGGCAGCTCTAAACCCCGTGACCTGAAGCACTAAATCTCAATCATGGCCGAGGTACAACACGCACACCAGGGGCCGGCCCAAGCCCTGGAAGTGTGGCAAAAAGAGGGTTTAGGGTTTAGGGTTTGGAGTTGATAGTCTTCGGGTTCAGGGGTCAGGGTTTAGGGTGTATGGCCTTAGGGTTTAGGGGTTAGGTTTGATGGGTCTTCAGGGTTTCGAGTTTTACAAAACAGTATGGGTTTCTGAAGTTGGTGTTCCTGCAAGCGTTTCTGTATGGGATTCTGCCAGGGTGTTATAGCCTTCCCTGGATGAACCTCGCGCTTGGCATGTCTCGCAAGAAGGGTGGCTTCGGCAACACCAGCAAGCTCACTGCTGCGGCCGGTGCCGGTGCCGAGTTCGATGGTTTAGGGTTTACCCCAAAGTACCCAAATAGAAACTACTTCAAGGCCAAAGTATCTATTATTTGGGTACATGGACCTTAGGGTTAGGGTTTACTCAGTTCGCAGAGCAAGTTGCCAATGTCGTCCAGGACTGGAAGGCCCAGGAGGCGGCGACAGGAGGTATCCCCATCGGCGCCAAGTCCCGCATGCTGAGGGCAGTGCTGAGCCCGCACACGGTTCAGAGGCAATGAGCCTGTAGACTCTGGTTTGGGCCGGGATGCATCCTACGTGATGAAGCACGTACATCATGTCGTAGGTGAACATGGGGAATACGGTACGGTAATGCAGAGGCAGTAGTATTGCGATGCAGTGCACTGATATTGTGAAAGCAGAATCTTCCGAGCCGCAGCCCCCAAGACTACGGCTCAGGGTTTAAGGTTTAAGCTATTGAAGCCCATTAATTGAGAAGTGGCCTTGCCGACCCGAATACGTCAACGCCTTCCTGAGAGCCTTGTACGCAGAGAGCCCAGCAATTCCGGAGGCCCACGTCTTGGGCCCTGAATGATTTTAAGAGGTTTTGGCAACCCTAAACCCTAAACCCTGTTCAGTAACCTCAAGGGTCCATGTACCCAAGTAATGGATACTTTGGCCTTCAAGTAGTCCCTATTTTGGGTACTTTGGGGCCAAAGTATCTACTATTTGAGTACATGGACCGTTAGGGTAAGGTTTTGAAGCCCCAGTGCACGATGTAGTTACTGGGCCTTCTCGGGAAGAGCTGAGCTGACAAACTTGAAGGCTTAGGGTTTTCGGGGGGCTGGAGTTGATAAGGGCTGAGGGCTTAGGGCTCAGGGCTGATTGTTTAGGGTTTAGGGTTTAGTCTAAGGCTGGCCTACAACACTAAGGTCCCAAATTCGTTCTTCAGTTTAAGCCTTCAAAAACCAGTGTTTTTACATTGAAAAACACGAACCCCTGATAATCAATATAGAACCCCAAAAAAACCCAAAGCCCTTCCAGGGTCTCGCGCTTAGCGCTCAAAATGCAAGCAGCGAATCCAGTGCCCGGGTCTCAGGCGGTTTAGAGAGTTTAGGGCTTAGGGTTTGGGGTCTCAGCCGGTTTAGGGGTTAGGGTTTAGGGTCTCAGCCGCTTTAGGGTTTGGGGTTTAGGGTAGCGTTGAAAGGGTTTAGGGCTTTCAGGGTTTGGGGACATTGGAAGGGCTCGCCGCCAATCGCTTATTTGTAGGGTTTACGATCTAGGAGCTTAGCGTTTACATAAGGTCCAGGGTTTGGGGGGCGCCCTACTTGTTCTGCAATGGCAACATTCCGCAAGGCTCTCTCAGGGATACCTATTGTAGCAACATTCATCAAGCGATGGGGTGTTATTAATACGGGTTCCACACTAGACATAATTCTGCTGATCCCATGTATATATTTGTTATTTGCGTACGCAGGATGATCTATTGGCCTAGTGTAATCCTTGCTGTCATCCTTGAGCCTAAACCCTAAACCCTAAACTTACACAGGAAAGGGCGTTGCACAACCCACCCCCCTAGACCCTAGAACCCCAAGCCTCACATCCACAGCTCATTTACAGAAGCCGCTGTCAACATCAAGCCCTTCAAGTTACAGTATGTATTATCCATCCTTCCCTCCATCCATCCATCCATCCAGCTAGCCAGCCAGCCACCTACCGATCCCTGCAAGCCCCAACCCCAACCCCACAATGAACAACAACAAGACAAACTTAAAGTGCACGCCCTGAACCACAGAAGCACACATAGTCAACACAAAGGAACAAGGAATGTTGGAGACCGGAGAACTAAACACAAAACCCTAAACCCTCAAGCAAACAACTGCCCGAATTCCCCAAGACAAACTAACTAAGGAATATACCTTGATTGAATTTTCGTAGGAACCTCAACATGATCTCAGCCATATTTCAAGATCCCTAAACCCTAATCCCTAACCCCCCCCCC
>CAJNDV010035463.1:93958-114938 GCA_905221635.1 Symbiodinium sp. CCMP2456
GGGTTCAGGGTTTAGGGCTTTAAGGCCTTATGCAAGGAAGTCAGAATAAGGAGCCCTAGAAAGATAGGTTCTTCAGGGTCCTTGCACCCTAGACCCGACGTGCCGCCCAGAAGCCCTGACCTCTAGTACCGGATCACAGCCTATCCCCTTTCCTTGTTTTTTTCAGGTACCTCGCTTCATGGTTAAGATCTGTTACATAGAAAAGTAGGTATCCTACAAAAGGGGAAGAGCATGACACTCTGAGTAGTATAGGGTCAGGAAATCTGGAATAGGGTCTTTGGGGGGTATACGACAGGACGAGTCTATCGGGACATATCGGGACTGAACGCACGGACTCTTGCTTACTATTCCCCGCTGAGGGTCCAAAGGACCCAGTGATAATCAGGTATAAAACAGGTACTTGGGTTTAGGATAGTACGTAGTCATGTAATATAGGAGCCTAAATTAATTACCTGGGAATATCGTATAATCTACGCCGAAGCCTCCTTCTATTTATTCAGGCCCGTATATTAGGCTAAAGTTGGGGAGAGTATATGACGATAAGTCACTTGGACCCCGGAGGGCTGCTGTCTAAGCCGAGACTCAAGGGGCTATAATTAGGGTTTAGGGTCAGGGTTTAGGGTTTAGGGTCTAGGGGCTATAATTAGGGTTAAGGGTCAGGGTTTAGGGTCTAGGGGCTATAATTAGGGTTTAGGGTCAGGGTTTAGGGTTTAGGGTCTAGGGGCTATAATTAGGGTTTAGGGTCAGGGTTTAAGGCTTAGGGGCTATAATTAGGGTTTAGGGTTCAGGGTTTAGGGCTTAGGGCTATAATTAGGGTTTAGGGTTCAGGGTTTAGGGCTTAGGGCTTATAGGGTTTATGGGCATTAATTAGGGTTTAGGCTTCGTGCTCACTTACCATTTTAAGGACCTCTAGAAGGAAATCATGATATGGAGCCCTAAAATTTTAAGGACCTCTAAAAGGAAGTCATGATATGGAGCCCTAAAAACTTAAAATTTTAAGAACCTCTAAAAGGAAATCATGATAACTTAGAATTTTAAGGACCTCTAAACGGAAATCATGATATGGAGCCCTCAAAAAGGCAAAAAGGTGGCTTTGTTTGGGTCCAGGTAAGACCCGAACACCGAGGCCCAACTTCCCCTTTTCAATGAAGCGACGGCCCAGCGTCCCCTCACAGGTGGGGCAGTCTTGACCCTCTGGCACGGGTGGCTTGGCTTGGCAGAGAGCCCTTACAGGTGTTTTAAGATTTTGAGGTTTGGGGTATAGGGAGTCGGACATGGTTGCCGGTGGTGAGGGCCGTTGAGTTGATTGGGGCTTAAGGCTTATTTTCATAGTCTACTTCAGCTTTCAGTTTTGACGGTCTCGACGGCTTGCGGTCCATTGTTCGACTCACTCACATTGGATGATATTATATGGGTATAGGGTTCGATAATTTTCGTTAAGTTGGCTTAGAAAGACTTTATAGGCTTCAAGTCAGATTAGGTGTCTGGGTCGTAGGACGTCACCATTGTAAACATTAAGCCCCGTAGTCATTTTACCTGCTGGGTCGAGCTGTAGTTGTGGGCTTGAACTGGATGAGGGCTTCTTGATGACAGACGCCCAAAGAGTTCAAGGACGGTTTGGTGAGCTTTATTTTATACCCATAAAGAAGGAACCCCCAGAACTTTGCCAGGCCTCCCTCCTCTGCCACATTGGCCGCAGCTCCAAAACCGAAAGCCGCGTACCCCTTGATCACATTCCCTAAGGGTCCATGTACCCAAATAATGGACACTTTGGCCTTAAAGTAGTCCCTATTTGGGTACTTTGGGACCAAAGTATCTACTATTTGAGTACATGGACCCTTAGGGACTGATCAAGCAAGATACCACAAGACCATGATAACAAGCGCTGACAAGCATTGTATAGTGTAGGCTACATGGCTTAGGCCGTTCTCATATATTTACTCGGGTATAAGGATATACCGATTTGATAGACCCCGAAAGGCTATCGTAACTATGAAGGTCCCCATATTCGCATGCCTGAGGCGCGCTTGCTGGAATATCTCCGGAAGCTGCCAAATCTTTCGGCTGATCCACGGATGGTCGCAGGCCTTGTAAGGTTGAGGGTTTGGGGTTTACTGAACATCCTGAACCCTGTAGCCTAGAAGGTAAGTAGACTAGGCAGATCGATAGACAGATGGAGACATATTGCCGTCAGAATGCCAAGAGCATGGGACGCAGTCACCCGTGCTTGGGCAAGCGGAGTAAGGGACAAATTGCATTCCGACAACCTTGGTAACGTAAAGGTCCGAAATGTTAGCATCCATGTACAATGCAGTCCTTGTGTAACTCTGCGGTGGCATTCCCCGAAAAATGGAGTCTTGAGGCCCCATGCCTCAGCCGCTTAAGCTAGTTAGCTATTCAATGAAACAATCAGAATGTAGCTGCAGAATCCCGACCCCTTCACAACTTTCAGGGCACCCTCACCCTTTTCGGAAGCTCCTTTTCGCGCCCTCTCTCCCCACGGTCCTCCCTTTGAAGTGGGATTTTTGGGGTCCGAGCCCAGAGCAGGCCGAGCCCAAGCCAGCATCTAGCGAGGGCTCTCCCTAAGGCTCCATGTACCCATATAGTATAGATACTGCCTTAAAGTACCTATATAGGGACCCCTTTAAGGCCTAAGTATCTACTATATGGGTACATGGAGCCTTAGGGCTCTCTCGAAAGCATCGTCCTTGCCAGGGGTTTGTGTCTCCTTTTGACCCGCGACTGCGAGGGGTGCAAAGGCCGCCGGAGCCGGAGCTGCCGCCGTCACATGTAGCTCTGCTGGCACGAGAAGATGCGGAGCGGCGCCGTCGAAAATCCCGTAGCACGGAGACCGTCGCCGGATTGCAGCCGAAAGAGCGCCACGCCGCCGAGGGGCGTGGGGACCGTCGTATCACGGCCCCCCTGCTTGAAGAAGATTCCCAAGGCCCCATGACAGCCTGGGGCTCTGAAACTACCGGACTTCCCCACACTCAACGGGTCGAACGTCAACACTGGGTTTCAAACTTCAAAATATGGAACCCCCAGTCCCTGAAAATAAACTTTATCATCCGTATCAGGGATCCTACTATTAGAAGGTTTGGGCCTCTAAACCCCAAACCTATGTACCCTAAAGTAAGGGATGTTGGAGGGTCTGGGTTCAAAAGCCTGGAACCCTACGCGGTAAGCCCGTAATGTAGAGGCATTAATAAATAGAATAGGGTTTTGGGGTATTTTATACCATAATTAGTCATTATAAGGAACCCCCCAAAATAATACAGGCAGTTATTAAGGCCTCTATAGTAAGGCCTTCCTAATCTCCAGATCCAAATGTCAGGATCGAGCCAGGCACAAGGTCCGGATGCTTCCCTACCGAGGCAAGCTGTTTGGGACTGTTTGGGCCTTTTTAGGGTTTAGGGTTTAGGGTCTAGGGTCTAGGGGTTTAGGGTTTAGGGTCTAGGGGTTTAGGGTTTAGGGGTTTAGGGTTGACGGTCAAGGGAGGTTGAATATACGGGCCTTCGTAATTAAAGTAGGGTTTTGGAGCCCATTGTACTATAATTATAATAAGGAACCCCCCAAAATAGTATATGTAGGCAAGTATTTAGGCCCCTACATAAACCTGAAACCCCAACCCTAAACCCTAAACCCTAAACCCTAAACCCTAACCCTAAACCTAAACCTAAACCCTAAACCCTAAACCCATTAGGCTTTTAACCCGAACCCTAAGCATCCCCGGACCAGGGAAGGAGCTTTTCGGACCCTCGCAGTTGCAAATCAAAGCAACATTGAAGCCTGTTAAACTCAACAAAAAGGCCTGCTCTCGGCTTCCAAGTAAGCGCACCTGTGCCGGTTCCTTTGCAGCGCCTTCGAAGGACATGAAGGAGCAAACGGAAATCTATGAGGACAACAAGGACTACAAGGCTTACAAAAGTAGCTCCAAGTGAGGCTGGAGCGCGCTTGGGCTGCTCAGGTGGTGCCAAGAAAAATCAAGGTCGCTGGTGCGGAAGCAGCCCAGCGCATGGAGCTCCCCGCCAAAAGCGCATTGAAGATGGTGGGCACCGGCAGGTGGCTCGGCGGCGGAGCAGCAGGGGAACCACTGGGACGCGACAGATGACACCTTCTGGTCCGTCCCACAAGACTGATGTCCTTCGCAATACCAGGACCATCCTTTGTGCAAAAGTCTCCTTAGGGTCTTTGCCCTAAACCCTAAACCCAACGAAACTTAAAAAACATTGAATTACCTCAAGGGTTTGGAGCTGGGGCTTTCGGGTTGGCGGTGTGGATGAAAGGATTTAGGGCTTTCGGATGTATTTAGTCTAAGACTCTAAACTGCCATAACCTACTTTTTGTAGTTCCTTCTGGAAGTTTCAGGGACCCTACAAAAAATAGGTATTGGTTGGTTAAGGACTGGAGGGTTTGAGGTTCGGCCAAGGTTCTTGCGAATGGTGTGTATTGATATCTTCACAAACTGTTTCTGGCCTTGGGCTTGACATTTGGAGTCCCTAAACCCTAAACACTATCTGTGACAACATGAAAGTTTCTTTACAGAAAAGCTTGGCTCCTAGTCTATGCTTAGGGCTGTTTAGCATACCCACGCCCTTCACATATACGCCCTTAGCCCGAAAAATCCTAAACCCTAGAAGCCCCGAACTGTAAACTCCAGATTATTGATCCCTTAGTTTTTGAAACTCCCACGCAGCCTAGGTCGTTGACATAAGGTTGCTGGAGGAGTGGCCTTTAAGTATAAGTAGCATAGCAGCCTGATTACGTACCCAGTATTCATAGTCCTTTGTCCCATTTGCAACCCATATTGTCATTGTACCGTTATACCTTACATTGCCTCTATACCCTCTGTTATAAAAGCACTGCTTACCTTCATAAGCCCTATAGTAAAGCTTGAGTGCCCAAGGCAAGAACAGGAGACCAGAAGTAAGCTCACCCCTAACCTTGTCACGTCCAATCTTCAATCCATAAAGCCGGGAGTGCCACAGGGGTCTGAAAGTAGGGTTTAGGGTGTAGGGTTTGCTACTGGGAAGCATTACTCCCATGAAATAGCTGTTATACCATACACACAGCCCCCCAAACCCTCTTCTAGTCATTGCGGCTACTAGATTATACTATATTATACTCTATTCTACTATACGATCTTATACTACGTAATATACTATTATATGTTATACATATGCTATAACATTATACTAGATTTTTTTACATTATACGGCAGCCCGATTCACCCAGGTTCGGGCTCTCGAGATAGCTTCAACTATCAAAACCCAGGCTTAGGGTTTTGGGATTTAGGGTTTAGGGGTTTAGGGGTTTAGGGGTTTAGGGTTTAGGTAGGTTCTCGCTATAAATTCCAATTTGGAAGTTTTCGGAGCCCTACAAAAAGTAGGGCTGGTGAGGTTACGGTATGTAGCTGGCGTTAGGGATCGTATAGCCAAGATCCAGTCCGACGTCCGAGTGAGTAGGATTTGAATTCAAGAGGAAACCTTTAACCAATCGTCCCAAACTCAGGCCACGTCCCCAAGCCCCGAGCCGTAGGGGTCAGTGATTGGGAATGAGGGCAAAGCTTCAAAGCGAGCACCTCTCTTGGGCTAATTAGGCCAAGGTTTGCGCGACATGGTCCGAGCTTTCTCTTCGCAGACACAAATGTTTAAACAAAAACACGCATGCGACAGTAATTTTGGGGTGTAGGGGTTTGGGCAGGGGTTCTGTTGCTTTAGAATTGCCGTCTACGGGTTTAGGGTTTGAGAGTTTGGTTTCACGGGTCAGGGGTGGGGGGTTCAAGGATTCAGGGTTTCAAGGTGGTGGAGCGCATAGTCTCTAGTCGATAGAGACTCATTATTGTGCTTTTCAAGCGCGAAGCCCTACGCCCTACCTTACGAAATATTAAACTGGTTAAGCCAAAAGAAGGATCTTCGATGGAGATTTTAGGTAATGCTTGTAAAGTTGCAGGCAAAGCAGCTTCATACCACCAGGTGTGGAGGCGCCGAGGGTCCAAGCTGGGGTCCGCTTTTTGGGTGTCGGGTTTAGGATTGGGGTATAGGGTTTAGTGGGGTTTAGGATGTGGGTTTAGGGCTTAGTGGTGTTTAAGATTTGGGTTTAGGGTTTAGCGGGGTTCAGGACTAGGCAAAGGCTTCTGCGGGTGATGGCGGCCTTTACATGGCAGCTGTTGGAAAGGGCTTTCGTATTTTGATTCCCGGGTTCAGGTCGGATGTCATTTCAGAGATTCGCAGGATTGCGCAAGGCCTTTCTCGTGCAGTGTCAAAGAGGTTTTTCGCTACGTTTCGGAAACAAGTTCCAAAGCAGCACCCCTGCGTGACATAGGGTTGTTTAATGAAATGCTGAAAACCATAGTATTCCCTGTTTCATACAGTAAGAAAGGTACATTCGGCAGTATGCCGAAGAAGTTTTCCGTGCACTCACTAAGCACGTCCCACACAACTCAGAGAGGATCCTGCCAGGGATCTTAACATGGATTTCCTGAAAGAAAGGGGCCTAGGGTTTAGGGCTTAGGGTTGAAAGGGGGTTCGTTGACCAGATACGGCCTGCATGAACGATTATAACTATAAACCCTGCAATATACACGCGTAAGGAACAGAAGGATCCTGGTAGTACCCCTAACCCTACACCGAAAAGTGCTAAGCCCTGAACTCTATAATGGTCCCTATACCGTCACATGCAGGTAAGCTCGGGTGGTGCAATATTGCCGCCGCCAATCTTTCCGGAAGAGGCCTGAGCATTGATAGGGTTTTGGGCTCAGGTTTTGGGGCTTAGGGTTCAGTGTTCTTTCAAGACTTGCTCATTTCAACCCTTCGCGTCGTCCGCCTCGGCCCGGCTGTACTAGAAGCAGGTGCAGTGTTTCGGAAAGCAACGGGTAGGTCACACAGGTGAGGTCTTGCGTGAATGAGCGCCTTCGCTTCAGGATGTTTTTAATGTCAATAACTGTTTTCATGCTGAGGCTCTGAGCAAGAATCCCACCCGAAAAGGTGGCACATTCGTTGCATTATCCCATAGACGTTACTCTAATAATCGTATCACACTTCTCACTGGTCTCGTATACAACCTCCCATATGTTTAGCAGGGGACTCGAGCTTTGCAACGAAGTACAAGACACAACCCCAGGATTCCCGGGCTCTGGCATGAGCTTCACGAATGATGGGGGGCCGCAGATCGAATCTCTGTGAAGGGGGTTGGTCTGGGGGGTTGAGGGGTCAGTGGCCCGGCTAAGCGGTGGTGGGTCACTGGGGAGTTGAGAGGTGGGGTGGGAACCTCCGACTGCTCGGCCAGGGCTGAGTGGATTTTGAAGGTTTTGTAGGGTTTGTACTTGGGTTTAGGATGGCGGTTTTGTAGGTTTTGGCATTCGAGAGAGTATCCGGAAATGAGAAGAAATTACTGGGACCCTCCGGGATTGGTTTTGTATGGAGTCGCTTGCTCCCCTTAGGTCTTATTACAATTGGCTATATAACTTTGTAGCATAAGGATATTACAGAGTTGTAGAGGGTGTTATGGGGCTTTATGATTTTACGTTTCGTTTTGTTGCAAAAGTGTCCGGCATGGCTTCAATTTTGGCCTGCAGTACTATAAATTAAAAAGAGTGCATTTGAAATTCTGGCATGCATATGATATGTATGTATGTACATAAACATGTGCATATATATATATATATATACACACACATAACACCCTAAAATATAGAGATATGCACATGTATAGAAAGAAAGTGATGGAACCATGGTGTGTTTTAAACGGCCTACAGAGGAGTGTATGATATATGCAGTTTGGTCTAGATGCTCCAAGCCACATTGGATACCTGCCTTAGGGAGTAGCCACTGACACTTAGTAAAGCCCTAATGTAGGGGATTAAACTAATTACCAATGCGGAGTTCCCAATTTTAATTATAGCATTATGACTATTGCTATAGGCACTTATTTTAAACCCTGAGCCCGAAACCACTGCTGGTGAGCGCAGCTTTTGGCGTGTGAATGGGCCGATCTATGCTTCGCTTCAGGTTGTGGGCGCTGTGGCATTTCAGGGTTTTGGGTGCAGTAGCTGATTGCGGGAATTCAAAGGTTTGCGGAGGATATAAGATTTCAGCTTGGACTTGGGTTTGGGTTCGCTGTTTGTGATACTGGTTATTAAAGGATTCGGCCAAAGTGCGAAAGATCCGCTCAATGTCACTGGGAGGTTGATGTCCAGGCGGCAAGTGCACGCCCCGGTTGCTTTTGACTTGTTCAGGTTGTGTCGAGGCCGCTATCCCTGTACCCAACAGGCCGTAACTCTTAGCGCGCAGGGCATCTATCGGTCAACCCCCATAGCCAAAGTCCCATAGTACTCCGAAATGCCAGACACCCAGTGCAACATAAAGACTTACCTACATGGCTCCTTGTTGTAACTAGGCTACTGTTGAAATTTTGGCTGCAGGGTTGATATTTATATTGCTTGCTCTACTGCTCGGCCTGAATAACTCTCACATATATTTTTTACCCATCTTCATAGCGTACGTTATTATTTAATTCGGTGATATACCCCATAAACTACCCCATTAATTCGGTGATATACCCCATAAACTACCCCGAACACTGGGTCCTCAGGATGGGGGCTGTATAGGGTCTGGGTTGTTCGGGCTGAGGGTTGGTAGGGTTTTGTATTTAGGGTTTAGGGTTTAGGGTTTAGGGTTTAGGGTTTAGGGTTTAGGGTTTAGGGTTTAGGGTTTAGGGCCTGATTGATGAACCCCCCTCCCTGTATCAGCCTTAATATTGGTCCATGTTGCAAGGTTAAAATTCGCCAAGCATGTCTACTTCGAATGGCTTGTGGCATTAAACAGCTGACGATGGATTGGGGTACTTGGACGCTTAGGGCTAGTATACTAATTCCCCCTATAGGTGTAGCAAGTATAGTGTATACCCCAAAGCTGACCTGGATATGCTGCTGAGGGCATCTAAACTAGGGTGCTAAGACTGATCAGGGTGTTCATCAAATTTCTGGCGGCATGCGCAGCAGGCAGTAGTGGCTTGCAGGTGCAGGAAGCAATGTAGACCTTTGAAGAGTACATCCTTTCCCTTACCAGGCCTATAGTAGGCTTCCTAACATGTTACAGACCCTAAACCCTAAACCCTCTAACATAAAGGTCTCCTAAAGAACGGAGATTTGCGAATCAGGGGTCTAGAGGAGGAACAGCAACTGGCCGAAACCATGCCCACGGCGGGCCACCCACACAACTTTGAAATCAAGGCCAGGATGTCCCCCGGTCCCTACCAGGGACCCCAATCCTATTCTTGTCATTTAGGGTTTAGGGTTTAGGGTTTAGGGTGGGCGGGGTTTCTATGCTCGATACTATAGGCTATGTGCCGGCTTCAGGGTACAATTTGAACGGGTTCTGGTTCGGGTAGGTTTGCACACCCCGAGCTCCAAACGCTTTGGGGCCAGAGCCATTGCCATACCAAGGATATGCTCCATTCGTGCAAGCACAAATCCCGCACAGGCCTCTCATGGGACAGGGTGTGGGAGAAAGCTTCGACGCCCTACACTCTCAACCCTGAACCTTAAACCCTAAACCCCAAGCCCTGCCCTAAACCCTAAACCCTAAACCCCAGGCCCTACAATCCCTTACTCTAACCCCAAACCTCGGGTCCAGCTGCCAGAAAACAGGGAAGCCTCCCGAACCAACAACCCTAAATTCGCAAATCCACCCAAAACGGTTCATTAGGGTTTCGGGTTTAGGGTTTTAGGGTTTAGGGTTTAGGGGTTTAGGGTTTAGGGGTTTAGGGTTTAGGGTTTGGGGTTTGGAGTTTTGGGTTTAGGGTTCAGGGTAGCAGTTCCTTCGTCGTTGAGCTAGGCAGGCAGGGAGCTGAGGTCAGACGAAGCGGGATCAGGTGAAGTCGCTTAAGTTTTGGGTTTAGGATTTTGGCTTCTGGGGGTTTAGGGTGAAGCTTCTGAAGTTCCGCAGTTTAGGGTTTAGGGTCTGGGGTTTAGGCTTTAGGGTTTGTTTAACATAGTTCCCCAATACCCAACCTTTAAACTTTTTCGGTTCTTGTAATTTAGTAGTAATCCGAAAGTTTAACCTTTTATTTCCCTGGCTTATTGGGGAAGTAAGTTAATGTTAAACCCTAAACCCTAAACCCTAAACCCTAAACCCTAAACCCTAAACCCTCTCTATAATCGGCTGCAGGACTCATGGGTCGGTATTCTATGCCTTGACCTTGAGGCAGCTCACGAGCTCCGCAGAAGCTATTCAGAGAACACCGAAAGCAATCGGAAGCATGCCGTTTAGGGTTTAGGGTTTAGGGGTTTAGGGGTTTAGGGTTTAGGGTTTAGGGGTTTAGGGTTTAGGGGTTTAGGCGTTTAGGGTTTAGGGCTTGTTTCTGAAATTTGTTCTAGGATCGTAGCTATACAAGCTGGTGAACCCAAACGTACGTGTGCCGGATACTATACCCGAAGCCCTCAACCCTCAAACACCCCAAATCCCAACCCCATACTAGCGGCCTCCACATAGCTTGGCTTCAAGCAACACTGAACCCTCCACACTGATACCGAATGCTTTCAGGTTCCAAGCCTTACGAAATAACTTCCCAAGTTCTCAAGCCCTACACCCCGAATAGAAGAGCCATGTACGGAGTTTTGGATCTGGTACTACTCAGCCTAAGATCCTAAGCCGAAAAAATGAAGCATCAAGACAACAAGAGGTCTCAAAACCACCACACCCTGCAATCCTTAGCCCACCTTGCAGCCTCCACTGCCCGCTCTTTGCCCCAGGGTGCGGCAAAATTTTCCGAGCCAGGCAGGGCAGTTCTTTCTATAGGTCTCCGGTTTTCAAGCATCTTCATCTGCTTTCTCATGATTCGTTTAGGGTTTCGGGTTTAGGGTAAGTAAGTATTATGGCGGCCCTGGCCCCAAAAGTTGAGCCCTAGACCCCGAAGCCGTGAGGCCCCAAACCCCGACACCCCGAAGCCATGTGGGTGGTTGTCAAAATCATGGTCCTTTTTGGGTCCTTATTATAATACGGCACCTAATATTTAGGGTACCCCAAAAGGGACCATAATGTTGACAACTATCCATGTACCCTGAAATCCCTCAACCCCAAACCTCAGATGGGTGTGTGTTTTGGGTTTTCGAGTTCAAGCCTAGCAGCCGAAGGACGCTGGTGGATTTAGGGTTTAGGGTTTAGAGTGTAGGGTTTAAGGTTTAGGGCCTAGGGTTTACTAAGTTACGAGGTCTGCAAACAAGCCCTTCCGAAATCCAAACTGAAACCGTAACCGTAAGACCGTATTGCAGGGCCGGGGGACTACTAAGCAGCCAATAAGCAGATTCATAAGTGCCCTGATAGGGCACATTACACCCGCAGCCCTAAACCGTACAATTCGGAGTTCTTCGATTTATCCCAAAACACCACAAACCTCCAAACCCTCACACCCCAATGCCCCTCAACACCTCAGCCTTACACCCCTAATTTCGACTCCTAAACCCTGAACCGCTACAGCATTAATCCTAAATCCCTAAACCCTAAACCCTAAACCCTAAACCCTAAACCCTACACCCCGGAAGTCTAGATGCTGCAGCCCCCCCGCCCCACCGCCAGCGGATCGACGGGTTTAGGGTTTAAGACTTTAGGGTTTTAGGGTTTTAGGGTTTTAGGATTTAGGGTTTAGGGTTTTAGGGTCTAGGGTCTAGGGTTGTAAGGTTTTAGGGTTTAGAGCTAGGGTTTTAGGGCTTTTAGGGTTTAGGGTTCAGGGTAGCAGATCCACCCGCATAGTCCGGAAGCCTCAAGGCGAATCTTTGAGAGCGTCAAGAAGATACCATCGACCTTTTAATACCGACCGGTATGATGTGGGTGGTTGTCAAAATTATGGTCCTTTTTTTGGGTCCCATTATAATACGGCACCTATGATTTAGGGTACCCCAAAAGGGACCCTAATGTTGACAACCACCCATGTATGTCAGTGATAGTCGAAGTATGAGTCTTATTTCTAGGTTCATCATTGCTATTCCTATTTCAGCCTCAGCAGTTATATCCTAAAAGCGCTGCCTCCCGAAACCCGGACCGGTCGAGTGTGGACCTTCGTTTCAGGTTGTTCCACCAATGCCAGCTCCTGCTGATGTGTCGAAGCTGCATCACCGTTATAGGGGTCGGCAAAGTAGTAGCCGTATCTTTTTCATGTCCCCCCATCTCCATCATTAGGACATTAGGGGTGAGGGTTGAGGCGTGTGTCTGTGACATCGTCATTTTCCTTATGTATGTTTGTAGCCCGGTGATGTTTCTGCTACAGTAAGCACCTGTCTAGAGTGCCGGGCTCGAAGTTTAATTTGTCGGTTGGTGTGCCTTTTTTGCTGCTTTCTTAGTACTCCGGTTTGAATTCTTGGGCATCTCCAAATCGCATGCACAGTAAAGTATGGCTTTCTGTTATATCAAGCTCACACTTGGCTTCGGTTCGGGTTGGCAGCTGGGGTGGCATCCCGATGGAATGCCAGTCCATGTGCCTCCGCTCCAAGCCCTTCTCCATAACTCCCTTGAACCCTAAACAACCCTAAACCCTAAAGCCTAAACCCTCTTGCAGATTTTTTCTGCTGGAGGCACCATTCCAGGTCCAGGGCCTTTTCATCAGAAAAACGGGTATCAAGAATGTAGCTACACTTCAACGTCTAAGTAGCTGACATGACATTGTCTGCAGACCCTAAACCGTAAACTCCGTAAGGGTCCGCATACCCATAAGCGATTACACAGGGATCAAATTAAACCCTAAACCCAGCCACTCCCAACTCTAAACCCCAAACCCCTCAAGCTAATCTCTAAGACCAAGCCTCCATAGAACCCTAAAGCCCCAAAGCTTCAAACCCCTAAACCTCCCTAACGTCGTTTCCCTTAAACCATAAACCCTAAACCCTAAACCCTAAACCTCCCTAACGTCCTTTCCCTTAGGCTCTGGAAGCAGAGCTTGCACAGCAACTCGAAGCAATGACGCAGGTGATTGCCTCGGTCCAGCAGTACCGGGACTCTTTATTAAGTTTAGGGTTTAGGGTTTAGGGTTCAGGGCTTAGGCCCTAAACCCTAAACCTAAGCCCTAAACCATAACCTTCGAGTTTGGAGCTACGAATTAGGGTTAGAACTTAGAGACCAGCTTTGACAGGGCGCGGGCCTAGGCTTAGTGGTTTCGAGATCAGGTTTTGGGTAGTTCTCTAGAGTAGGGTCCTTTTATGGATCCCCCAAATAATACGGCACCCTTATAAGCAGGATCGTAAAACGGGACAATGAGTTAGAGAACGGGGCCAGGAATGCATGATCGAGGGTTTAGGGTTTAGGGGTTTTGCGGTTTAGGGTTTTCTGTCTGGAAACGTCAGTAATATGGGGGCAGTAATATGTAAAGCAGGACATGTTTGAATTTTGTATTGTTGAAGATTTCGGCCACTTTGTGTTATGAAATCATTTGCAAATGTTTTCGGCTTCGAGGTTTTAGGGTTGAGCGTCTCGTTGCTGCACGTGAGTGTGCTACCGAAGTCTTTTTTGAATGACAAAAGCTGCTGCAGTAAGGCTTTCCAGCGTTGGGGCTCCAGCGTTCCAATGTTGCTTCTCCCCATATGCTACGATTGAGGCACGTTCAGACCAAGTTCCAACCCTAATTCTTCGTAGCCCCAACTTGCAAACCTGTATGCTCGCTACCAAGCATGCATGTATGTCATGTATGCCATGTGTGTACATATGCATGCATGTAGTTATGTATGTATGTATGTATGTATGTATGTATGTATGTATGTATGTATGTATGTATGTACGGATGAACGTATGCATGTATGCATGTGTGCATATATTATATGTATGTATGCATGCAAGTATAAGCAAATAAATAAGGAAAATAACGAACTCATGAATGACTTACTACATCGAGAACACGTGTATATATATATATACATACATACATACATACATACATACATCCATCCATGCATGCATGCATGTACTTGTGTAAGCAGGCAAAGCTGTTAGGCTATGCGGCACATTCAGATAGGTAGTTGACACAGATATAACCCTAATCCCTAAACCATAAGCCCTAAACCGTTAATCCCTTGACCCTAAACCCTTAATCCCTAAACCCTAAACCCTTAATCCCTAAACCCTAAACCCTTAATCCCTACCTAAACCCTAAACCCTTAATCCCTAAACCCTAAACCCTTAATCCCTAAACCCTAATCCCTAAACCCTAAATCCTAAACCCTAATATGCAGAAGCCTCGTCGATTGATCCCCCGAAGCCCAGCTGCTGAGTTCTTCGCGGAAAAATTGCAGACCCGTCCCTGAGGGACCACTCTCGTCGGGGCGCTCGGAGTGAGCTTCGGGGTTTAGGGTTTAGGGTTTAGGGTCTAGGGTTTATAGGGTGTAGGGTTTAAAGTTTAGGGTTTAGGGTTTAGGGTTTGGGGTTTAGGGTTTAGGGTCCATATATACTACCAGTAAAGGCAGTCAGGCCTCGGCAGACCATCATTCTCATGGTACAAAAGAACCCTCTTGGTCAGGGCTCTGAGGGCTTTTTTGGGCCTCATA
The DNA here is from genome assembly GCA_905221635.1 of Symbiodinium sp. CCMP2456. Taxonomy (NCBI): domain Eukaryota; class Dinophyceae; order Suessiales; family Symbiodiniaceae; genus Symbiodinium; species Symbiodinium sp. CCMP2456. The sequence goes on from CAJNDV010035463.1 coordinate 108,486, forward strand.
GGGTTTAGGGTTTAGTCTTTAGGGGCAGGTTTCCGAGCCATTTTGGGGATTCTGGCACTTCTGGGTTTGCAGGTTTTGGGGCCTTGTTGGGTTTTTGGCTGATTGGTGTGGGGTGCCTGAACACCTAAAGACCGGAGCTGTGTAATATTCATCAGGGTTAAGGGTTTAGGTGTATAGGTTTTGAGTGATTAATGTGCTGTGATTTGGGGCTTTTGGCGCAGGCACGTTTTTTTTGAGGTGTGGCATCTAGGGTCTATCTGTAACATACGGAGTGCGAAGGCTCTTTACCAGTTCAACCTGGCAAGCCCAAAGCCCCACCTACACCCGTAAACCCGAAACCCCAAACCCAAGACCCTAAATCCTAAACCCCAGACGGCCCTAAACCCCAAAACCCTAAACCCCACACCCTTAAACCCGAAACCCCAAACCCTAACCCCAAAACCCTGAGCCCTCCAACCCACAAGCCCGGCGCCTACACCCTTCCCCCCACACTCCCCAAAGCTTAACTATGCCACTAAGCACCCATAGGCTTCAATTCACCGGCTTAGTTGCATGTCCAGGGCTTTGGGTTTACGGGTTGGCTATTTTTGTGGAGGGCCACCCAACAAGGAATCAAGATCTTCCAATGTGGGGGCTCAAGAACATGTGTGTCCCGGAATCCCTGAACCCTAGACCCTAAACCCACGCCCTAAGGTCGAAGGAACTCAAAGGACTTCAATTCACAGGCATCGAAGTTGACCCTCGAAGCCGTAATACAGGGCCTTTGATAGTTAGAATGGGGCTTGGGGGTATATTATACTATAATCATAATAAGGAACCCCAAACCCTATTCTAATTATTAAGGCTTCCCAGTATAGAACCCTATCGTAGATTCCTTATAGACCCCTTAAAACAAGGAACCCCCAAAACCCTATTCTAATTATTAAGGCCCCTAGTATAGAACCCTATCATAGATTCCTTCTAGACCCCTTATAAGAAGGAACCCCCAAAACCCTATGCGAAACATGAGGCCCCCCAGTATAGAACCCTATCATAGATTCCTTCTAGACCCCTTATAAGAAGGAACCCCCAAAACCCTATTCTAATTATTAAGGCCCCCCAGTATATAACCCTATCATCGATTCCTTCTTGACCCCTAAAAATAAGGAACCCCCAAAACCCTATTCGAATTATTAAGGCCCCCCAGTATAGAACCCTATCGTAGATTCCTTCTAGACCCCTTAAAACAAGGAACCCCCCAAATACCCTTTTTCTACTTATTAAGGCCCCTACATTAAGCTCTATAGACCCCGAGCCAGAGCCTCCTTCACCCTCGGAGCAGCGGCTCTCTCCGGGACCCAGGAACTACTGCGGCGGATACCTGGTTGTTGTTTTTGTTTTGGGGTTTTGGGGTTTAGGGTTTTGGGGTGTTTAGGGGTTTAGGGCTTTAGGGTGTTTAGGAGGTTAGGGTGTTAGGATGTTTAGGAGTTTAGGGGTTGAGCGTTTGCGGCATCGATCCGATGGGTCGGTGGAAGGTTTCAGTGAACGACTTGCTATCTAGGACATTTTCAGCTGGGTAGTTACCGTTATGGGAGCATTATAGAAGGTCTATATAGCTTATGGAAGCCTTATAGAAGCCCTATATACCCTAAACTCCCCACCTGTAGTTTCCCTTAATGCTATGCCAATCGGGCCAATCCAAGAGACCTTTCCGGAATTCTGATGCTCGTGACCGTTTGGACGGTGGTGCTGGCTTTCTTTCGCGGGCGTGAGACGGGGGTCCTGTCATTAATTGATCTTGTTTTACTATGTTTTTGCTATTATTGCGTAGTACTACTTTTGTATGATTACCAAGTGTTCTCTACATGTCCTTGATGCCACTACCTGCTGGCATCGCCACCCCCGGCGAGTGACGAGATGGTGGATGCTCGTGTTGGGTACGATGACGAGGAGAGTAATCTCCTACACCCTATGTTTCCTTTAGGTTTTAGGGTTTAGGGTATACGGCTTTCGTATACGAAATTAGGTACTGCATGAGACCCTAACTGAGAGAACTACCCATATAGAAGCCTCAGTAAGTGCCAATATCATTCCTCAGGGCTTCTTATCATGATATTCTGACTAGTCTAATTTGTTAAGGCCCCTAGCATAGAACCCTGTTGCAGATCCCTTATGGAACCCTTTAAGGATCCCTTTGGAGAATCCTATTCCACTCATTAAGGGCCCTAAATCAGGTAGATGCAGATTGTCCAAGCGTGGTCTGTTTTATTGGCCGGGCTCACTTCGGCTGAGGATGCACAGCCCAAGGACACCTGTGCTGCCAATGTACAATGGCTGATATCATTTGTGTTTAGGGCCTTCTAGGGTGTAGGGTTATGTGGACTTTTGCCAGGCCAAGCATGCGGAAGTTTACTTGGTGCGTGGGGAACAGGGTGGTGCAGCTGCCATGGACGGTCCGCAGGTGGGATGGTGTTGGGGTTGGGCGAGGCAACTCACACGCTGTGTTAAAGCTCTAGCCTCCCTACAGACGTCGTCTCCCCTGAAGGCCTACAGACGTCGTCTCCCCTGAAGGTCTCCATCTAACACTCAGAAGAAATCCCTGAGGGTCCATGTACCTAAACAGTAGAACATTGGCCCTAAAGGACCGATAGACGGACTACATTAAGGCCAAAGTATATACTATTTGGGTACATGGACCCTTAGGGAATAAGAACAATACAAAGCTCTTTCAAGAAACTTCCCCCTGCGAAGCCTTCTGCGACCTTGTTCAGTCGTATATGAAAAGCCTGCAACCCTGAACCCTGAACCCTAAACCCCTAAGCCCCTCAACCCTAAACCCTAAACCCCTAAACACTAAGCCCTAAACCCCTAAACCCTAAAACCCCTAAACCCTAAAACCCTTAATCCCTAAAACCCCTAACACCTAAAGCCCTTCAAGACTTCCCAAAAACCTTCTCCGAGGTTTGGGTCGTTCCGGCGTCAGCGCCTTTTGGAGCCATGTCGGGGACGCTTTAAGCCTTGACATACTTGGTGTTCAAAGATCTGGCCCTTAAGGGTTTAGGGGTTTAGTGTTTAGGGTTTAGGGTTTAGTTTTCATGCTTATGCTTGGTCTAGATGGGGCTGTTGAATTTCGGCGTTGCTCATGTTCTGAAAGGATTCCATAAGGGTTCGGGCGGGGGGAATGGGGGGTTGAGGGATGGTTTAAACAGTACAATGATTAGCTCGAGGCCTCCAGGCTGTTGTTTCCTTTTTCTGCTGTTTTGGCTGGTGGCCCTAAACCCTGAACCCTAAACCCTAAAATCCCAAAACCGTAAACGTTCCGTTTTTTGGAATCCACGAGCTGTTGCCATTGAAGGGGGTTTGTGCATTGGGCTTCAGGAGTGAAGCTCATATGGGGGGTCGAGATGAACGGTTATATTCTCCCCTATTATAGTCCTGATTATAATCATACGATTATGTTATATACACCAAAACCCAAGCCTATTTATTGCGGCCCCGCAAAAAATATTGCAGTATATCCACTCCAGCACATCCAGATCCTGTTTCCGATAATGGGGAGCTCACCACAAGGATGCTGTAAACGAGTGGAGGTTTATGATTTGGGAATGGGGGATGAGGGACTCGGGTATTCTCATGTGTCGGGTTTAGGGTTTAGAGGTTTAGGGGTTTAGGGTTTAGGAGTTGGGTTTAAGTTTTTGGGGTTTAGGGGTTTAGGGTTTAGGAGTTGGGTTTGGGTTTAGGATCTTCAAAGGCGCCATGTTTTGAGCACTCCATGCACTTTGCCACGATGTACACTGCTGGGAGCGGCACTCTTTTCCTAGACCTGACCCCCCATTCCAGTGCGACGTGTTACTTTTTTCCAACCCTAGACCCTAAACCCTGAACCCTAAAGCCTCAAGCCTAAACCCTAAACCCTAAACCCTAAACCCCTAAACCCCTAAACCCCTAAACCCGTAAACCTAAACTAACGACGCAAGACGCGGAAGCCTACAACCCGGAGCTTCAACCTCAGGCGCACAGCTTGCGCTAAACCGCAAACCCAAAGCTCTAAACCCGAAACCCCCGTTTAGGGTTTAGGGTTTAGGGTTTTAGGGTTTTAGGGTTCAGGGGTTTAGGGTTTTAAGGTTTAGGGTTTACAGGGTTTACAGGGTTTAGGGCCGTGTGGCAATTCTAGGTTGGGCTTTGGGCTTCCGCGGTGCCTCTTTCAGGTTCCTTTCTGGAGAGGGCTTACAGTTTAGGGTCTAGAGTGTCGAAATGGTGATACTTGTTTTGTGGATGCTGCTTTCCCAAATCAAAATAAGGATTCCTAGCATTAGAATATAGAGATCCTACATTCTACTATATAGGTATTTTGGATCCTTTCGGAAGTAGTGTTCGCTTTCGGTAATACATACCCAATCACGGCATACCATGCCCTTGTACCCTGCTCCAACTGTCCAGACCCCATTTTAGACTTCAAGCCGTTAAACTCAAAACTCCCAGAGAGGCCACAAACGACCTAACAAGCCGTCTTCCCATTTCCACGCAGACCGCATCGTTTTTCTGCCCTAGCTCAGGGTGGGAGGCAGCGATTGAAAGTGGAATCCATCACTGTAACTCTGACGTTCTCTAACGCTTAAACCCGATACAATCAAACCCCGAACCCTCAAAACCCCTATAGCCCTAAACCCCTAAGCCCCAAACCCCTATAGCCCTAGACCACTAAACCCCTAAACCCTAAACACTAAACCCTATTATCCCTAAACTCCTAAATCTCTGTAGCCCTACAGCCCCAAGCACCTAAACCCCTAAACCTCAAACCAAACCCTATGAGCCCTAAACCTCTGAAGCCCTAGACGCGTAAACCCACAGCCCTCAAGCGTTCGGTTCTGCCACTCTAACTCAATATTCGCGCACGTGGTCCTTGGTTGTACTAAGATCACTCCGCACTTTCTACAGCTATGCCCAAAGAGCGTTCCAATATCCTTTTGGGATTTAGGCAGTGTTTGGGGATTCAGGGTTTGGGGCTTAAGGAATGTGATTGCGTTAGAGTTACCGCTTTGACATGGTTTAAGCTGCTCTCCCACGGAAACACTGGCATGCAGCTGGAGCTGGTACCCTCTGAATGATTACTTGGGTTGAGGATGTCGTTGACGGAGCTGACAGCCTTACCATAAGGTCCCAAAGGACTCGGTAGCTAGGTATTGGGGTTTAGGGTAAACACGAGTTCAGTGCCAGCTGTGGGACGTGCACCCTAAGAGGCTCGCGGAAGATAGGCGGATCTTTTAAGGGGAGAGTGTGGGGTGTGTGTTTCAGGGATTCCGGGATTGAGGTTTGAAGTTTAATACGTTTTGTAGTTGTGTAGAAGCTAAGCTGTATGTCGAAGGCAGGTTGCAAGCTTGCCAAGCTGCTTGCCTCTTCAAGGGCATCCCTCTCTATGTGTTGTGAGAAAAGCTGTTGCTGCTGCCTGACTGTCATTGTTATAAAGCACAAGTGGTCGGAAGAATTAGTACCAGTGTCCCTGCCTCATATGTCTTTCTTTGAAGGATATTGTAGGGGTCCGATTTTTTGCCAGTACGTATATACTGTTTTGGGGGTTCCTTCTTTTATAGCTCTAGTATAATATACCCCAAAACCCTATTCTAACTATTAAGGCAACTATATCAACATGCCCCGGCCTCCCGTTTTAAAGACTAAGGCCTTTGGCTTGCCATTACTCGTCGGAAGACCGAACCGTCGAACCGGACCCCAAGCACGAAAACCCTAAACCCCTTCCAGCCTAGCAGCGAGTGGGGTCTGAGTATCAGGTGATGCCATCCTAAGAGCACCTTCATATAAGGGTTTCGGGTTTAGGAGTTTATTAGGGGGTTAGGGCTCGGGCTTAGGCTGTAGGGTTCAGGGTTTAGGGTTTGGGTGGCTTTTCGTTTCGATTTCTCATGATACAATGTATAATACAATCATTGAACCCACACCCGTCCTTTGGATCTAAAAAGGAGACTATAGGTAAAATCCTGCATTTTGCATTGCCGTGCTCATCCGGTCATCAGTTTGTTGCCGTCACTGCCGCCACAGTTAGATTTGCGTTCCCGTGCACCCTAAACCCTAAACCCCCAGGATCCCCAAACCTTATAAACCCTAAACCCATTAGGGTTTCAGGGCGTAGGGTTTCTTCTTCGGTTCTCGGACGTTCTGTTGCAAAGCAGAGAAGGAGCAGAACATAGCAGCAGGTCACGCAAAACTACGCTGGTTTTAGGCTTGTAGGATGTTATACCCTAAACCCTAAACCCTAAACCCTAAACCCTAAACCCTAAACCCTAAACCCTAAACTGGGACAAACTTGGGGGAGTTTGTGGGTTGCTGTGTTCGGCGTCGGTGTTCTCTGCACATCCAGCCGCAGGTTCCGGGTTGATGCTTAGGGTTCCGGGTTTAGGGTTTAGGGTTTAGGGTTTAGGGTTTAGGGTTTAGGGTTTAGGGTTTAGGGTTGTAGGGCTTGGG
>CAJNDV010035465.1:0-17256 GCA_905221635.1 Symbiodinium sp. CCMP2456
TAGGGTTTTCGTTTAATATAGGGTTTAGGGTTTAGGGTTTAGGGTTTTCGTTTAGGGCTTTAGGGGTTTAGGTTCAGGGCTTGACACACGGTTTAGATAGGGTTTAGGGTTTAGGGGTTTAGGGTTTTCGTTTAATATAGGGTTTAGGGTTCAGGGTTTAGGGTTTTCGTTTTAAAAAATGGGCCTCAATAGTTAGAATAGGGTTTGGGGTATATTGTACCATAATTCTTATGAGGAACCCCCCCAAAAACGCTATTCTAGTTATTAAGGCCCCTACATTAGGGGTTTAGGGGTTTCAGGTTCAGGGCTTTCCGGCCGGTTTAGGGTTCAAGCTTTAGCTGGGTTAGGCTTCGGAATCTAGGAAAGATGTTGAATTTTGGATGGGTTGAGGCCGCGGGTTCTGTCGTTGGGGGCTGTTTCCGGACTTACTTGCCTTGTGGTGCCTGGGAGTTGTAGTTCTTAGCTGTCTTTGCTGTTGTTTTACGGGTGGTCTTATGCAAATGAACACTGTCAGCAGTAGTGATGCTAAGCAGAAGAAGCACAAGAAGGATATGCGCATTTCGACGCCTTACCTTGGTGCCACACTTGTCGCGGACTCTCATCTTCTTTGACAACGAAATTGTCTTGAACCCTGGACCCGGTCCTTTACTGCTGAAACCCTAAGCCCCAAACCCCTAAACCTAAACCCTAAACTCAAACCCTAAAACCCTAAACCCTGAACCCCTGAACCCCTAAACCCCAAACCCGTAAACCCTAAACCCTAAACCCTGCTGAACCCTAGACCCCTTAAACCCTAAACCCGGCTGATCCCTAGACTCGACACTTCACCGCACCCGAGACCTGAACTTAACCCCATGCCCTGAACAGCCGTAAACTTACCCTGAGCCCTCAACCCTACTTGGAGGCCCAGAGGGCTTAGTAGTAAGTCGGCTTATGAGTAGGGTTATAATTCGCATAGCTCCATTTAGGGTACTTAGAACTCTACTTACAACCTACTTACTAAGGTAAACGCCACCCTAAGCCATCCATCCCTTTACGGTGAAGCCCAGACTTTCCCTAAACCCCAAACCTAGACGGTGAAACCATAACCCCCCAAACTAACCATAAACCCAAAACAGCAGAAGCTCTGGTCTTTTGGTCCTAACACCTGAACCATAAACTCTAAAACCTGAACCCCCTCTGGGCAGGGCTCGCCGGTTCTGAATTAGCTTTCAGGGCTCCTGCTACAGCTCAACCCTAAGAATAGAAATCAAACGTAATAAGAAGAATTAAAGATAATCGTAGTAAGCCTTAAACCCCTAAACCCTAATCCCTAAACCCTAAACCATACACCCCAAACCCTAAACCCCTAAAGCCCTAAACCCCAAGGGCGCCCACACCCCCCAAGCCCCCTGAGTCTGAGATCTTAAGGCCGGCGGCCCCAACTCCCGACAGCACCTCTTAGGGCTTTTTTGGTTTACGGTTTGGGGCTTAGGGTTTAGGCTGCTGGGTTCAGGTGTTTTGGGTTTAGGGCTTGAGGCTTTGGGTTTAGCGTTCTGGGTTTTGGGTCTTGGGGCTTTGGGTTTCGGGTATAGGTGTTCAGTGCAGGTGAAGTTGCCCCTCACCGTGTGGGGCCAGGCACGGAGGGAAGGATGTCTCGAGGGACGGTGTAACATGGGTAGGGTTTGGGGTTTAGAGTTTAGGGTATTAGTTTTCAAGTCCCCAACATAGTATGGGACCCTTACAACCAGAACCCGCAAAACTGACCCCTAATTTAGAGGACTGCCCATATGAGTCGGATTTGTGTTGGGCAGTTGGGCGGGTGCATATGACTAGGGCCGCTCAGGGTATTGATAAGTCGTGCTATGAAGGGTGTGATAGGCTTGTTCGTGGGTTTAGGGTTTGTTTCTCGACGGCTCTCAAACAGCACCGTTTATGCAGTTGCACTGTACACACATGTCTTGCTAGGGGGCGTACAATCTTTTGCTAGATATTCGGCAGGTAATATAGGGACCTTAATCATTAGAATAGGGTTTGGGGGCATATTATACTATGGGTATAATAGGAACCCCCAAAGCCCTAGTCGGACTATTGAGGCCCCTACATCACAGCACATTATTTGAAAGTACGGAGGTTGTCAGACGCATTCTCGACTTCCCATCGTTTTATGCAGCGAGGCGTACCACACCGGTTCAAGTAGTTGGAGGCTCCAGAGACATACTAGGTATCAAGTTGGGATAAGGTTGAATGTCCCTTTTTGTTTTTTTTTGGGGGGGGCCCTTAATGAAACAGCTTGGGGACTGTTGAAATCAACACCTAGCATAGCAATTAAGAGGCAGTAAGTAGGGCTTCATTGGGTTACTGGGTACATGTGAGTACCTCCAATCGGGTTTGCAATATGCATAACATCCAAGCTCCTTACGCATCACCCAGAATTGGTAAAATGCTACCCCATGGAGCGTGTCGATGCACTCGTTGACCGTCGTGTCTTGAAGTTTGATCAAGTGCTGGAATGCAACAGTGAAAGCAGTGTTCCTAACTCCTCGTGTGATTGGTTTAGGGTTTAAGGTGTTCCGCGCGATGCTCGTTGTTCAAGAAGATGTTCAAACAAAATACGGTTTTGTTCAATTTCATGCAGGAGCTAGTGCTTCATCACCCGGCAATGTTTGATCTTCCTACTCTTGCACGTTCGTTCTCAGTTGCTCTGACTATTCCACTAGTTTCAGCTCCTACATGAAGAACCGTGAGGGCCCCACCCCACTCCTCTCAGCCCCAAGCAGAATTGTTCACGTTAAGCACAATTCTAAATCTTGAGGCCTCTACACTGAACCTTTGTGGTAACCCTTATATATAGAAGCCCTCATAGAGCCTCGAGTTGCTTTGACGAAGCCCATGAAGAGCAGCCACCAAGCCCAAAGCAAACCACAGTCTACGATTTTTGATTTCAGGCAAGCCCAAACCTGGTAGTCTGCAGAGGCCTGCATAAGTAGAGCCTTTGGCTGCTTTGTGCTATAACGCATGAGTAAATCCAGGTAGAAGAGCCTGCTGAGTATTCAGGCTGCTATATGTTAGAACAGATGTTGAACCATAGTGTAGAAGCAGAGCTCGACCTAGTCTACGAAAGCCCCACGAACTCTGTGCCACGGCACCTCAATTAATAACTAAACAATTACCAATATTACTGTTCGGGCTCCTTATTATAGTAGTATATTCTCCAAAACCCGATTCTAATTATTAAGGCCTCTACATTAAGCTCTCATTGCCGGCTTGTGGCACCCGGCACGACCCGAGATCCTCCAGCGTGAAACACACACACACACATACACACAAAACAAAAAACAAAAGGCACGTCCCTGAAAGCCGGATCAGCAAGAAATCTGTGCTGGTTCAGCAGCCGAAGTTTCCCGTTATTCCCTTGGTGGCAGCCCACGCTGTCCCTAAACCCTAAACCCTAAGCCCTAAACCCTAAATCCTAAACCCTAAACCCTAAGCCCTAAACCCTAAGCCCTAAACCCTAAACCCTAAACCCTAGAGGCCGTGCACGGCATGTCGGGAACCTGGTCGTTCGACTCCGGTGGGCTCCATTCCACCGACTACGTCTACAAGGCGCCCCTTGTTCAAGGCTAGTAGAGTTTAGGGTCTAGGGTTTAGGGTTCAGAGTTTAGGGTTTAGGATTTAGGGTTTAGAGTTTAGGGTTTAGGGTTTAGGGTTCAGGGTTTAGGGTTTAGGGTTTAGGGTTTAGGGTCGTCTACAAGGCACCCCTTGTTCAAGGCTAGTATAGCCAGCAGGAAGGTTCGCGGGCTTCAGGGCACAGGGGCTAGGGTACAATGGGCTTGGGGTTAGGGCGGTTAGGAATTAAGGGGTAAAGGTTTAGAGGGCCTGTCCTGGCTAAGTAGTATGAAAGCCTTATCAATTGGTAGTAGCATCCCCCTCTGAGTCTCTATGTCATGGCAACTACTGTTGATGATAGAACCTAAAGGATCCTAAACTATGAGAGTTATGGTATATTCCTTATGATGGGTAATGCAGGATTTATATCATCAACCGTAGATACGTTTTAGATAAAGGGAACCCGATCCTGGCTTCTCAGGTTCTTTCATTCTCAGTAGCATGGCTGAATTGAATACTTGGCTTAGTAAACGTATATCTACCAAAGAGCACCGGAGCACGTTTAGTATTAGAGTATGGCCCGAAGCGCTAGTGTTTTCATTCAGATTCTTGAGCCGTAGCCACCCCAATTTCAGAGTACCCTGTGGGTTGTGATACGGTTTGATTCCTACTCGTACCTACTTGCTTGAGGTGGAGCAAGGCAAGGGCGCACCAGACGACTTCTATCTTTGCTGCTTGATTGCACAAGTTGTGTTTCACAACATTTGGGCTTTCTGTTCGGGAGCAGAATGCAGATGTTTGACATTCCTGCATTGGGCCCCCGTTGAGAGTTGAATAGGAGGTTTAGGGTTTAGGGGCATATTTCGCTGCTTTCTGCAGCATTTGACAGTTGTTTCTGCAGCTGAAAGTAGTTCCGGCTGTAGCGTTCGGTGCCGGGTGCTGTTTGGGTTTGGGGAGGAGTTTGAGTGAGAATGCCACAAGGCCATAAACCCTAAACCCTAAACCCTAAACCCTAAACCCTAAACCCTACAACTACAACTTGGCTTCTAGAGCTTCAGGTCCGCGCACAGCTATTTCTGATGCCGCTCTAGGAGATCACGGCCTGCGATGTCGTATTGTATAGAAGAGGTTTAGGGTTTAGGGTTTAGGCTGCGGTTATAGACATCCTGATTGAGGCCGCCCTGAGCATTACCTGAATATCAGCTTTTGGACGAGCCATTTAGCAACTAGATCCCCTTGAAGTACAGGCCATACATATAACAATTCTGAGGTCTCTCATACCCAACACCCTGCTCTAATCATTAGGCCATGAAGGCCCCATATTAATCCCCAACCCTAAACCCTAAACCCCAAACCCCTAAACCCTAAACCCTAAACCCCTAAACATCTAAACCGTTAGCCCTTGTAGTTTGTAGGGGTGTATGACTCTGGGGACTCATCACTGCTAGCTACAGACATCGCCAAGGATTCCTTCAAAGGCTGGCCGAAAGGCTTACATTGGCTTACATAGCCGGTTTAGGGTTTAGGGTTTAGGGTTCAGGCAGCTTTCCCGAAAGGAGCATCTTGACAAGGTCGTGAAGCAGATCGGGGCCTCTAACACAGCAGATCGAGATCCTGAGGTTGGAATCCCACTCGAGGCAATCAATCCGACGGTGGAAGGGCGACATGTCAACGTGCCCAAAACGGGCTTAAGGTTCAAATTCAGATACCACACAGGAATTATTTTAGGATAAAGTGTGACATCAAGGTCCCTTACTTGTAGGGCTCATTCAGAAAGACCACAACAAGCGTTGTGCAGTTGGTTTTGATGATGTTGGACCACCTGTTCAACCTGACTACACTACTGTAAAGCGCCTGGATACCACAAACCCTACCCTGAAGGGTAAATCCTACACCCTAAACCCTAAACCCTAAACCCTAAACCCTAAACCCTAAACCTAAATCCTACACCCTGAGCCCCTGAAATCATGCATGCCCCACGACAGTCAGAAGGAAAACGCAATCCTAATCGCCAAGCCCCAATTAACCAAGAGGGTCCATATATACTACTATTATGGAATTAGGTCCCTAAAGCCATAATAAGGATGGTCTTTTGGGACCTAATTCCATAATGGTAATGTATATGGACCCTCTGGGTAAACACACTAGACCAAAAAGCTCATTCCGTACACTCTGATTACCCAGCCCCAGACACCCTAAACCTTACTCCGAAACGCTTAGTCAGGTATTTGCTAGTGACCCAGACCCCGAACCACCAACCCAAAAGCTAAACTGATAGCCTACCCGACCCCGGGAGGCTCGAAAAACTAGATCCCTCAAGGGGTTCTTATGAAGTACGCCTGAGTAGTATAGGTTTTAGGGTTTAGGGTTTAGGGGTCCCCCAAATTAGGAGACCTACTTTTCTCATCCTCCATGAAACCCCTAAACCCTAAACCCTCCCGGTCATCTGGGCCAGCCCTGGATCCTGAAACGGGCACAAACCAAACCCCAACCGTGAAGCCTAAACCGCGACCTTCCGGAATCTAGTGTTCGGAGACATGGCCCTTAAATGGGAGTTTCCGAAAACAAGGGGTACCTTATTTTGGGGTCCTTATATTAAGGATCCGATTATTTAGGGTACCATATTAGTGTCCCCTATTTTCGGAAACCCCCAAATGAACCCGTGTAAAACCTTCAAGCCCCAAACCCTAACACCCTAACAACCTAACGCCCTAACACCCCTTGGGGCACGAGTAGAGAACCCTGTAGCACCCTTTAAGCGGCACCCTATTACACAACCTTGGCGTACCCTTTAAAGGAACCCTTGCAAAGCCTTCAAGCCCCGACACCCTTTCGTGCACGACAAACTCTTAGAGGCCCGGGGGACTTAGTAAGTCTGTTATAAGAAGGGTTATAAATGGGGTAACTCCATTTAGGGTACTTATAACTCTACTTCTAACCTACCCCTCTTAAACCCTAAAACCCTGAACCCTAAACCCTTATAACTCTACTTATAACCTACTTACTAAGTCCCCCGGGCCTCCAAGCTGAGGTGACGCCCGAGACCGACCCCAGCACTGCGCGCTGCTGGGCGGGAACCTGAAACACGCGTGTGCCTTGTCTTGACTAGGGGTTTAAGGTTTAGGGGTCTTGGGGTTTGGGGTTTCGGGCTTGGGGGATTTTAGGATTTAGGGGGTTTAGGGTTTCGGGTTTAGGGTTTGGGGCTGGGGTTTGGTGTTTGGGGTTTAGGGTTTAGGGGTTCAGAGTAAACATGCGTGCCCGTTGGCTTGAGGCATCTGATAAGCATCTAGTAGAAGCCTAAATGATCGCCTATATGATTCCTGAGGCTTCCTTACTTTTTACATATTCTCTAAAGGTCTGCGTGCCGCTTGGCTTGTGAGTTCTATCAGGGTATCTATAAGAGCTTTACAGGGGTTTATAAGGGGTTCTGCAAAAGCTCTTTATATAAGCGTTTGGCTATACAGGGATTGATCAGGGGTCTTAGTAGTAGAGAAGGTAACCTTTAACCTTTTTCGAGGTACGATCATTCCTGTGGAATCCCAAAAGGTTAGCCTTGAGGTTCCCTAGTATACAGGGCAAGTAGGCATTTACGGGTAGGGTTCAGATGGTTTAAAGGGTTTCAGGTGTTGTTCTACAAGGCTTACTTCTAGGGTGGTTCGACACTTTTCTGCCTTTGGAGGATTTCCCAGGCTCTTTGAGTGCTCCACAAGGGAAGGGCTCTATGGGGACTCCTGTTGAAGATGTCTCTCACATGTTCGACTTCCTGGAAATACAGGGTCTGCGGCTTGAGTGTCTTTTAAATTTATTAGGCTTGAAGAACTGTTTCAGGATGTTAGGCTTTACGCTTCGATGTTCAGGGTGTCTGGGCTTTTGGGTGCTAGTCTTCGGGTGTTAAGGTGTTGGGGTTCAGGGTTTAGGGCTTAGGACTTTGAGGTTTGGGGGGGATATGCTGTGGAGTTTGCACGGGGCTGTAGGCGAGTGTCACAATTTATGCAGCACTAAACTACTACGAGGTCGCTACCGCATCTTTTGTTGAAAGGTTGAAAGATCCCATGATGTAGACTTCTGATGAATAAACACCCTTTCTGTCATGGTCCTTATATAATACGATACCAAAGGATACCCATTATAGTCTCTTGCAAGATAGGGGGTACACGAAACCGGGGTCTGCATTGATACAGTGCCAGGACGTGAAGACAGACTAGGGGTGGGTTTGATGCTCCTTGAAGAGCACTAAGGCCGGTGAACTGTTCAACCGTTCGAGTATTTGTGGATCCTTGTGCTCAGAGGGTCAGGGGCCTCAGTGCGTGTGGATTACATTTTCCTACATGCGGTGTCTGTGGAAGTTGTGCAACAGTCCTGCAGCTTCTTCCATTGGTTCTGCAAACCGTTTATTGGTTGGGGCCGGTTGTACTCTCGATCCTGAACCCGATAAACCTAAATCTAAAGCCTGCTTGCAAAAAGGTTCCTGCGAGAAAACTAAAGCCTAAACCCCCAAACCCTAAATCCTCAGCCCTAAACCCTGACCCCAAGCCCTAGGCCCGAACATAAACCCTACACCGTGTATTCATAAGTTTTCCACTCTTTTTGGTAGGCGCCGCCTGGTACGATCCCAAACAATGCGACTTCTGCGAGGCCCTGCGTGGGACTCCGAAAGCGGGTGTCGGGCTTCAGGGGTTTAGGGGTTAGGGTTTCAGGGTTTAGGCGTGTAGGGTTTTAGGGTTGTGGTTTTCATGGTTTGGGGTTTCAGGGTTTGGGGTTTTAGGGTTTGGGGTTTTAGGGTGTGAGGGTTTTCAGGGTATTTAGGGTTTTAGGGTTTGGGGCTTCAGGGTTTTAGGGTTAAACGGGTTGGGCATTGTGTTCACGGTTGGAGATTCAGGTAAGTAGGGCCTAAACTTGCTATGTTCCCAATGGTTCTTCAAAGTCATTATGCCGGAAGTCAACCCTAAACCTCAACCCCTCCCCTAAAATGAGAAACCCTACCTTTTTGGGTCTTCCAACTATGACGTCCTTACTGTAAGCCCTAGAAAGGGTACAGTGGGTTTTGGGGTTGTTTTAAGGTAGACCTTTAAGCAGCCACGATTTCCTTATGTAAGTCATCAAGCAGGTACATGGGTCTTCGGTGTAGGTTTCAGGTCCACCCTAAACCCCTAAACCCTAGTCCTTAACTCCCAAAACGCTTAACCCACAAGCCCTAAACCCCGTAGCTGCTTCGTTTAGGATCTCCTCCGTTCTTCTCGCATGGAACGTCCGATGACATCTTGCATAAACCCCTAAACCCCTAAACCCCGAAGCCCTAAATCCTAAGCCTTAAAGCAGGACCTCGGGGATGAGCTGAAGTGCGACGTCCGCGGCTGGAACCACAAGGACCCGATAGCTCAGCTCCTTTTAAGGACTCTAAATTACCCTTGTGACTTACTATAGACCCGCAGTATGGTCAGTTAAAGTTAACCAAGAGGGGGCCGTATAGGTATATGTATGTATATATATATATATATTTATTTAATTTATTTATTCTTTTATTTATTTATTTATTTACTTATTTATATTTACTTAATTTTTATTTGTTTATATTTATATTTATACTTATATATACATATATACATTGCTATATTCTGTAAAGTTTCATAAAGTTCTGTGTTATTGATGGGATCTACACTCTGTTTAGGACTTGGGGATTAGGGTTCCCAATTCGATTAAGGAATTCGGTCCCCCAAAACCATGAGTAGAATTGTCCTTTCGGGCCTAATTCCATACTTGTAACATCGATGGACGATGGACTATCTGGGTTGTGCCCAAGTAGCTAGGCTTCATTTGCGTTTGTTGAGAGGGGGGGCTACTAGAATCCCTAGAGGGTTTGAGGGGTTTTGGTTTTAGGGTGTTTAGGGTTTTGAGTTCTGAAAATTGTACGTTGTTTTCCAGACTGGTTGAAGGGTGAGCATAAGAGATGCTACAAGGGTTCTGTAGGTTTGTGGTTCAGGGTTTAGGGCTTCAGGTGTGGGTTCAGGACCTAGTTGAAGGTTCAGGTCTTGGTTTACATGTATGGGGTTTAAAGTTAAGTTCTTTAGGTTCAAGGGTTTCGGGAAAAGGGTCTGGTCCCTTCGAGAAACTTCATCAACATCGGATGCAGCGTGCAGTAGCCGACCCTGCAACCGAGCAGTGTTTTGTAAAACTGCCGCCGTTGCCTGCCGTACTTGGGGCGGAGTAGATAACCTTGAACGATGCGTGGTTTTATCTATTCCTACAGCAATTTAAAAGCTTACCTCCTTTTTCGGGGCTAGGATGGTCCGTCCCGAAGCTGCCGCAAAGGCCTTTCAGACAGCTCCCCTTGAAAAATCCTGAACCCCGAGACTCGACAGCACAGCCTTTGAAGCCAAAACCGCACTGCAAACCCGGAGCGCCAAAGCCCGATATCCTAAAGCCTTAAGGCCCAATCAAAATTCCGACATCACTGCTGCAACCACGGTCAGGTCCACTGCCCAACTACATTCCCCAGAGAATCCCTAACCAAGGGCTCCAGTCTTGGAGCTTCTTCGTAGAGGGGCCTTCCAGAACAAGAGTAGGGTGTTGGGGCATACCACCATAAGTATGTGGGCACTACCAGGGGAGATCATCAGCAAATGTTCCAGGCCCCGATACAGATCCGTCACAATCGACCTGGAAGCAACCCTGGCGCTCCAGGAAATGAAGTGGGCACGTTCTCTGGCGCCAAGTTACGTTTGGCGTGTTCTTGAGGGCTCCTTTTGGAAACTCAGTGGGTTCACTACATACAGAGGGCGGGATAAGTACCAATTCTATTGCATCCGCTTCTTGAATGTAGTTAATGTAGTTTTACCATACGATACTCCAAACCCTATCGTATTCATTGAGGCCCGCTACATGAGCAAGAATGTTCGAAGTAGGGTGAGAATTAGAAAATGTGGCCCCAGCCTTAACTTCACAAAACCTTCTAGCCTACCGACTGTTTTCCCCAACTCCACACTCTACTTCTTGCAGAGTTCCCTCTAAACCCTCAAGCTTACGAAGTCTCCTGAAGACTTGAACCCCCAACCCTAGACCCCAAGCCGCATAAACCCCTTAACCCTAGACCCAAGCCCTACCCTAAGCCCTAAACCCCTAAACCCTCAACCCCGCACCCTTCCATCAGGGCCTAAGTTGCCTTTCGGAGGGCGGTGCAGTGTTTCGGATAGCGAACCCTGGGAAGCAGGGATTCCACGCATCTCTGGGTATATTTCAAGGGTTCCTTCATGAAGGGTTCCTTTAAGGGTTCCGATAGTGCTTTTCCCGAGGGTTCCTTCAAGGGTTCTGGTGGCTGGAATATGGTTTTGGGACATACTGCAGTATACTTATATTGGAGATATGTCCGGGCTTGAGAGGGTTTTCAGAAGAACTTGAACCCCAAGCTCTAAGGGCTAGATATGAACTATAATAGAATTGTGGGATAAATTGTCCATGTAGTTACTGGAGCTTGGGGTTTTCAGATTTTTCGGCTAAGGCTTCGAAGTTTAGTACAGGGCTAGGGGCATCGAGGTTTGTGGTTCGGAAGCCATCTTCAGCATTCGTCTCTGCTTTAAGGTATAATGCCTAGTTTTATGGATTGTTTCTGGTGTTAGGGCCATATGCTCTCAGGGAATATGCGCTCGGGCGACATCTCGAAAGACGGGCTGAGAGTGGTTGAGGGTTCGCTTTGGGTTTAGGCTTTTTGGCAGGATCTCACCTTGCGTTCTTCCTGCGCCTAAACAGTCACTAGATTACCATCCTTGTATATGGCGGCATGCTTGGGGTTCCATGTTTGCTGCATTGTGTCGTCCTCTTCTGCATTCTGCATCAACGATGCTGCATATTCGGAATTCGTTTCCACCACAGTGCGCTGCCCTTCGCATGAGACTCGTGCAAGACAACAGCTCAAGCCAGTGAGAGGTTCTTCATTGCAATCCCCTCTTGGAAGGGGAGTGTCGTTGATCTTTAGGCTGGCAGCAAGTCAGCATGTACAGGGCCCGTCGCCTCACATACCGTGAACTTGTTCTGTTGCTGCTTCTTGCTGTTCTGGAGAAGGCGTGGGAAGTGTCTCCACCTGCATTCACCAGCCGTTCTGGTACACCTGCCAGATTCCAGCAGAATTCCTTCAGGACAAGAGAGAACACCGAGCTATATGTGAGCGAAAGCATGGATGGTAAGTTCAGGTGCAACATGTCCGCAAGCGAGAAAATGTTGGTGGCCGCACTGCATTCCGCTGGCAAAAAAGGCCAGCAGGGATGGGCTAAAGTTCAGCGCCTGTACGAGAACTACACCGGCCTCGCAGTACCGGTTTATGGCGCAGCGTTACAAGCTGCATATCGTTGCAAACAGTTCTCAGAGGCAGCAGAGATGTACACAAATATCCGAAGCATCGGCAATGTGACGGTCGGTCCAGTCCTCCTGATGTACGGCATGAAGACCTTCGGCAAGTTGCAGGACAGCACTGCCGTCGATTCAATCTGGCAAGAGGTTCTTGCAGAGGGACGGGTCGACAAGTTTCTGGCCGCAGCTCGCATTGATGCGGCCAGCGAGATGGGTGACATTGAAGAAGCTGCATCTATCCTAGAGTTTATGGTAAATAAGACCGTGCCAGTCTATGACATCCATTTCAATTCTGCGATCAATGCATGTAAAAACTCAAACCACTCCAACCGCCACAAGGCAGCCATGTATTTGTTGGACGGCATGCTCAGCAAACACTTGCAGCCGAGCATTGTCACCTTCGCCAACTTGGTGGGGGCTCACAGCCATGCTCCGCTGGACCAGCTTGAAGGTGTGCTGTCTAGCATGACACACAAAGGCGTCGGACCCAACCAGGTCTTCACAGAAGCCGTTTTGAGTGCTTTGTTTCCTGGTCGTTTCACGGCAGCCTGGACGGTGGATGACATCTGTACTCGGCTTAAAGGCGCAAGCAGGAACAGGCTCAGGGTGGCAAAGTCAGTTCTGAAAGACGCGCGGTCTCGAGGCGTCCGACTGACACAGCTCAGCTCCATGGTTGATCAGTGCCTGCAGCAGCTTACCATCTGAGTTGCTCAGTGCCGCTCGCACAATGTGCATTGGCTGTGTGGGATGCTGGCGTCGAAACAAGTTGCAGCCAACAAGAACCGGCATCTTGCAGGATCTTCATGAATTCAACAGCGGGCTTTTCAGAGTTCTTCACGAAGATACGCATAGGCTCTGACAGCTGTGCGATATACCCACGGAATCCAAAACCCCTTAAATCAGGAATGTACCTTGTACCTTATCAGGGTTCCTATTATGGTTTAAGCTATATTCCTTAATGTAGGGGTCTTGGTGTTTCTAGGTAGAAAACCCAGATCCTGAGGGACCTGTTGAACCCAGAGTTTTAACTTCGTCAGAAATCATGAAATTTGCCTAGCATCAGAACCCAACCCCTAAACTAGCTGGATTTCCTTCCAACAAGACATCCGCTAGTAGAGGACTGTCTCTTCAGACTCCCTGTAGACCGGGAGCTCTCTTGAAGTTGCGAGCGCAGCTCTCCCCCACAATTTTATGTTTATTCGGGTCAGATTAGACCTTAGATCATCAGGCCTCATACGTTTAAACCCATAGCGTCCATACCCGATGCTGCTACTGTAAGCCTCTAATTAACAAGCTCTCAGAGTGCCTCAGAGGACCGTCCGAGTCCGGTACTTGGGGCTTCAGTTCCAAAGAGCCTTCTGTTTTCAAGGCCAACGGCGTCTTAGGGCTGTGGGGTTTAGGGTGTAGGGGTTCAGGGCTCAGGGTTCAGGGTTTGGTTTGGGGTTTAGGGCGCCCTGAGAGTTGTCGCTTCTGGGTCCACAAGCCCTAAACTCTAAACCCCTACTACCATGTAAGCCGAGGCGTCCCCATCTATCCCCGCGATCTCCTGGGAGAGCTCTATCGCGGCGTGAACCCGATGCATTGGATTAATCGGATGCCCTGAGAACCCCTAGCCGAGCCATGGGCCTTCTCAAAGCTTAAGACCTAGACCCAAGACACTCAAAAGCCCAAGTAATAATGAGCCTAGAATGACTTAGAATTAAAATAGTGAACCTATAGTTATAATGAATGAACCTATAGTTATAATAATGGACCTAACAGTCCAACAGCTAAGACTTAGACACCCCCTCCGAACAAGAATCCCTAGCCCAAAACCCAAAGCTCCTCTTTAACCGCCAAGCCACCCACCGCCGAAGGAATGGAAGGATGTCTGGATGCGGCCGCCCGGTGCTCAGAATCTCACAGACGCGATTCTAAAGACCCGGAACGCGGTCGGTTTCAGGTTTACGGTTCAGGGTTTCGGCGTCAAGGTTCCGGTAACCGTTGTTGCTGTTGCTGCTGCTATTATTATTGTTAGGGTTTGGGGTCCAGGCTTGATGGCTCGCCCTAAACCCTAAGCCCCTAAGCCCCTAAACCCTAAACCCCTATAAACCCTAAACCCCTAAACCCCAAACCCCTAAACCCTAAGCCCTAAACCCTTAAACCCCTAACCCCTAACCCCTAAACCCCTAAACCCCTAAACTGTGGTTTCGGCCCTTTTGTACAGAGCGTGGCCAGGATTCGGGTTGGGTTCGAGGGATCTAAGTCCTGCAAACCCAACTTCGCCGCTGAATATCTAGGGTTTTAGGGCTTAGGGTTTTTGGTGGTGACTAAACCATGAGAATAGGTGTCCTTTTAAAGGGCTTTTTGAAAGGTTCTACTATAAAAGATGTTGCATGGGTCGTGTAGGGTTTTAGGGGCCTCCTCGATAATTAGAAGAGGGTTTCTGGGGTATATTACTCTATAACTTTAACACGGAATTCTGATACGAAGGAAGAATATTGATAATTCTTCCGGCCTCCAACTTGCCTCTATTCACGTTGAGGAGTTGAATCTCACCTGCACACTAGTTGGACGCGTTTGTCCTACATACGAATCAATACCTGTGACCTTGAGTATGTCAAATGACATGTACGAACCCTCAACAGTCAATTCAATGCAAGCCTCGTTGCAAAGTCCAAGATGAATGCATGCTCATGACTTTTGCAAATCTCAGAGTATAGCAAAAAGCCTTCCTAGAGAGCCCAGAATTACATACGCTGTTGACTGTGTGCCTTCACTATGTCAGGCGGATCCCTTCTTCCGCTACATGGAAAGTCTTGCACCCAAAGAGTAACCCCTGTACCCTAAGCCGTAAACTGCCCTAAACCCTAAAACCCTGAACCCTACACCCTGAACCCTAAACCCTAAACTGCCCTAGACCCTGAACCCTAAAGCCTAAACCCTAAACTGCCCTAAACCCTAAAACCCTGAACCCTAAACCCTCAACCCTAAACCCTAAAACCCTGAACCCTAAACCCTAAACTGCCCTAAACCCTAACACCCTAAACCCTGAACCCCAAGCCCTATAATCCCTAAAAACCCTGAACTTAAACCCTAAACCCTAAACTGCCCTAAACCCTAAACCCTAAACCCTAAAACCTGAACCCAAATCCTAACCTTCAATCCTGAACTCCAGACCCCGACTTCCGCGCCCAGGGTCTTCGCATCTGTGCGGCTGAAGAAGGCAGCAGATCATCGCAAGCCGTAGGTTCGGGTTTGGGGCTTCCGAGTGAAAATTCCTTGAAGTTCGGAAGAGTATCCCGTAAAAACTGCGAAGTCTTCCGAAGGCTTAACCCCAGCCTTTTGGGGTTTAGGGTTATAACCTTTTGGTTTAGGGCTTAGGGTTATAACATTTTGGTTTAGGGCTTAGGGTTATAACATTTTGGTTTAGGGCTTAGGGTTATAACATTTTGGTTTAGGGTTTAGGGTTATAACATTTTGGTTTAGGGCTTAGGATGGCCTTAGGATTTAGGGAGGGTTTTGGATTATATGCTTTGAATCCCTGGCCCTTAAAGGGTTGGAGCCATTGGCCCCTCATCTCAGAAAACTCAAGCCCCAAACCAGCAATCCTAAGTCCTACAAAAATCTGTAGCAGTATATAACATGGGCATCATCATCATCATATCACCCTCATCCTCATTTTCATGGCCATCATCATAGTAACACTGGCGCAGAAAGCCGAAGGCCCGTACAGTCAGTCCACGCTAGGCCGGTCTCATGGGCGAGATCAAGAAGCTGCCAGCAGCCCAGGTGGCGTTGGATGTCTTTTTGAAATGCAAAAAAAAAAGACAGGCTTCAGGACATAGAGCTTGTGGGCTGAGGGCTGCTGCGGCTTAGGAATTGAATTTTGGAGTTTGGGGTACCGAGCCCTGAGCCCTAAGCCAATATTAGAAAGCCTTTATATGGAACCTTCAAAGGAAACGTAAGACCCCGTAAGATTTGGTTCGGAAACCATGTGGAACTTCTTTAGGGTTTAGGGTGTAGGGTTTTAGCCTAGCAAGTAAGGTCAGAAGTAGTTTTATTGGTATTCTATATACTTGTAATCACCGTTGCCCTAAACCCTGAGGTCTAAGCCTGTTACTCGTTAAGTACCATAGGGCCACAGGGTTTCTGTTGAAAGGTTCTGGCCAGGGAAACGAAGCGAGGTTCGTGGAACGGTTTAGGGTCTAGGCGTTTAAAGGTTTTTGGCTTCGGGCTTAGGGGTCTAGGTTTCGAGTTTAAGGCTTAGGGGCTCACGGCTTAGGGGCTTAAGGGTTAAGAGCTCATGCTTTAGGACTTCAGGTTGAGAGTACGAGGTTAAGGTCAAGAAACCTGGGTAGGATTTAGGGTCAAAGATTGTCGAACTCCAGCGCGAAGCAGCGGACCGTACATACGTGACTACCCTCACAAGAAACTCAAGCCCATACAAAGCGAGACCAGCCCTAAAACCTGAACCCTTTCGAAAGCTACACCCTGAACCCTAAACCGATTGAAACCAGGAAGACACAAGCACATCCCAGACACCAAACCCAAAAACCCTAAAGCCTACAAATTCCAAAAGCCCTGAACCCGAAACCCGAAACCACCCTAAACCCAAGTAATCCTATAAACCCTATAGAACCCTTAAAAGGACCCCTATAAAACCGTCAACCCTAAAACCCTAGCCTAAACTCCAAAACCCTAAACCCTAAACCCTAAACCCTAAACCCTAAAACCCTAAAACCCTAAAACCCTAAAACCCTAACCTAAACCCCGCATTCCCAGGCCCGCCCAGCTGGTGACCACAGGCCCAGGGAGCGAAGCGATGAACGGGCCCCGCGGCCGCACAGAGGGTTTCAGGGTTTCAGGGTTTTATGTTTTTTAGGATTTTGTGGTTTCAGGGTTTTAGGGTTGAGGGTTTTAGGGTTGAGGGTTTGGGTTTTAGGGCTTCAGGGTTTTAGGGTTTAGGGTTTATGGGTTTAGGGTTGAGGATTTTAGTGTTTCAAGGTTTATGGTTTCAGGGTTTTAGGGTTTAGGGTTTGGGGCTTCAGGGTTTTATGGTTTTGGGTCAGGTTTACGGGTTATATAGGGGTTTAGGGGTTTAGGGTTTAGGGTTGAGGGTTGAGGGCTTAGGGTTTAGGGTTTGGGGTTCAGGGTTTGGGTTTCAGGGCTTCAGGGTTTTAGGATTTAGGGTTGAGGGTTTAGGGCTTTAGGGTTAAGGGTTTAGGGTTTTAGGGTTAAGGGTTTTGGGTTTTGGTTTTAGGGTTTTAGGGTTTTGGTTTGAGGGTTTAGGGTTTAGGGTTTCGGGCTTTAGGGTTTGCTTTAGGGATTGAGGGTTGAGGGCTTTGG
>CAJNDV010035466.1:9273-25931 GCA_905221635.1 Symbiodinium sp. CCMP2456
AGGGTTTAGGGGTTTAGGGAACCCTTTGGAGAAAATGCTGCCGGAGAAGTCTTTCTCATCGTATCCGGTCTCGAACAGAGGCAGTGTCATCGGCTACACTCACGACCCGGAGACTCCGTGGCAGCTGATGACATCGAGCCGGTATTCTGCCGGGCGCTTCCCCATGCCATGTGACATGACTTCCTGCATGCCTACTCGTGCGCCGCATGTGCTTTAAAGTTTAGGGTTTTTGGAGTTTACGGTTCAGAGTCTAGGGTTTAGGGGCTTTGGGTGTTGAGGGTGTATGGGCTCCGGGGACGAGGCTCTGATTTT
Source organism: Symbiodinium sp. CCMP2456 (assembly GCA_905221635.1). Classification (NCBI taxonomy): domain Eukaryota; class Dinophyceae; order Suessiales; family Symbiodiniaceae; genus Symbiodinium; species Symbiodinium sp. CCMP2456. The sequence goes on from CAJNDV010035466.1 coordinate 9,586, forward strand.
CGGTTCCTCACAGATCTCTTACGGAGCCCGCCAATCCAACTATTAAGGTTTAGGGTTTAGAACCCAGCTCTTCAATAAGTGGTCATACTTGCCCTACACCCTAAACCCTAAACCTCTAAATCCTAAACCCTAAACCCTAAACCCCTAAATCCTAAACCCTAAACCCTAAACCCCTAAACCCTAAACCCTAAACGCGAAACAGTAAACCCCAGAGACCCAGGACTCGAAACAAGGAACCTGCGCCCCGACCCGAAACGCCCAACCCGTACCCTACAGACCAACCCCGCTCAAATCCTAAGCCCTAAAAGGGTTTAGGGTTTAGGGGTTAGGGTTTAGGGTTTAGGATTTCGGGTTTAGGGTTGAGGGAACCCTAACATCCTTGTAGATTTTTGTGAGAGCCTTCACATTCTCCCTGTTTAAAGACCCTCAGAAACCATCGAACCCGAAGACCTCACGCCCAAACCCTGAAGCGTAAGCCCTAGACCTTTAACCCTGAATCCTGAACCCCGAACCCTATTATAGGGTTTGGGTTTAGGGTTTAGGGTTCATAGGGTTTAGGGTTTAGGGTTTAGGGTGTAGGGTTTGGGGTTTAGGGTTTAGGGTTAGTGTAGTACCCTGATAGATCTCTTGTAGGGACCCAACTTCTCTTTTCTCCCTGAAGACGCCAGAGGCCGCATCTCCCCCTCGAACAACTAAACCCATAAATCTTACAGTCGTTACGGGTTTAGGGTTTAGGGTTTAGGGTTTGAGGCCCTCTATACTTATAATAAGGAACCCCCGAAAGAGTATTGGTAATTATGTAGGCCTCTACATTAGGCGGGGCCTACCTGAACCCTATGAAAACTGCCTTTGCAGTGCTCCTTGTTATGATTTCGTTATATAAGTCCTTGCAGAGGTAGGTTGTTTGAGGTTATGGTGAACCTTGAAATCCCCAAACCCTAAACCCTAAAACCTAAACCCTAAACCCTAAACCCTAAACCCTAAAACCTAAACCCAAAACCCCAAACCCTTACAGATCCCTTAGATGAACCCTAAGTTAAGCCTCTAAAGGACTCCTAAAGTAAACCCTAAACCCCTAACCCCTTATAGACCGGTTCAGGGTTTACGGTTTAGGGTTTAGGGTTTAGGGTTTAGGGTTTAGGGTTTAGGGTTTATGGTTTAGTTCCTAAATCTTAAGACAACTAACCCCGAAGACCCTGAACGTAGCTCAGGTACTTTCAGGTCCCTTGTAGGGGCCCTTATAGGAACCTTTACAGGAAGCCTTCAAGGGATCTTCCCTAAACCCCAAACCCTGAACCCTAGACCCTAGACCCTAGACCCCAAACCCTGAACCCTAGACCCTAGACCCTAAACCCTAAACCCTAAACCCTAAACCCTAAATCCCTAAACCGTAAACCCCAAACCCTAAATCCCAAACCCGAAACCTGAAGGCATCAGTCTGGGGACTAGCCTTGCAGTCGGAAAAAGGAGCTCAAAAAAGCAAAACCTTCAGGAATCCTTAAAGGAACCCGGATCTTCCCTAGAACAAAAAACCTTCAGGAATCCTTCAAGGAACCCGGATCTTCCCTAGAAAAAAAACCTTCAGGAATCCTTATAAAGGAACCCGGATCAAACCCTAAACCCTAAGCCCTGAACCCTAAACCCTAAACCCTAAATAGGAATCCTTAAAGGAACCCGGATCTTCCCTAGCGCAGGAACGGCTTCGACTCCGAGTGCTTCGCGGCGCCGGACGACGACTCCGCGCAGAGCGGCCGGTGCTTTGAGGACGGCCGAGGGCTAGGTTTTTAGGGTTTAGGGTTTAGGGTTTATGGGGATTTTGGGTTCTAGGGTTTAGGGTTTATAGGGATTTAGGGTTCTAGGGTTTAGGGTTTAGAGGGCTGCAGGGTCACAGAGGTTTAGGGTTTATAGGTGTTTAGGGCTCTAAGGTTCCCTAAAGCCCTAAACCCTCTAGGGTTTAGGGCTCCAGGGTTCTAGGGTTTAGGGGTTTAGGGCTCTAGGGTTCTAGGGTTTAGGGGTTTAGGGCTCTAGGGTTTTAGGGTGTTAGGGTTTAGGGGCTGATGTTCTTTTGGAGCTTCAAGTCAGAGGGTTTCAGCTGTAAGGTTTAGGGTTTAGGGCTTCAGGACTTCTCTGGTAGTGCTCAGAGCTTGCGGTGTAATAACACATTACCTATACTATTTCGGGGGGTTCCTTACCACAAGTACAGTAGAATGGGCTAAAAAACCATATTCTAACTATTAAGGCCCCTACATTCGGGTTGAGTCAGAACAGTTAGGGTTAAGGGTGGGCTGCTTGACGGGTAGGGTGTAGGGTGTAGGGTTTAGGGTTAAGATGTTGTGAGTAGGTCTTAAGCAGTGTGACATGCAGAGCAACCCTGGTGGTTGTTTTTTGCTTGCTCACCTGCTTGCTTTTCAATTTTTCGACGAGTAATTACTGATTGGCGGAGTCTTTGTGGTTGCCCACGGTTGTATAGCGACTGCTCGCGTTCTTGCTAGGTGATGTTGGGTGATTCCTGGTTTGCTAGAGAGATCTTGAGAGACTTTGGTGGCTCCGGTTCTTCCCTTGTTATATAGTCAGGAGTGCTCTAGGGCACAACCCGCATCATTCACATTACATTTCACTGATCCGATGGGTTTTGCGCAGAACGACCTGGTGATTGAACCCGTCGCCGGCCTTCCAGGAGAATCTCTACGTGATGCGCGGAGGTCCTCAATAACTTTATGCGGAGCGGCCTCAACAAGTCACGCCCGCCGCGAGCCGCCGGACGTGGGCTGGCCTAGGAGCCTCTCGTCTGTGTTGCCACTAATGGAGGAAAAGCTGCCACAGACGTGTGGAAAGTGCTGCCGTCGTGAATGTTGTGCTGGATTTCTTAGAGTGGAACCTCCACATGTGTGTAGAGAACACCCAACGAGTGTTCTCGCGGCTGGACTCTCTATGCGAGCGCTTTGCTTAGATAGCCAATGGGAGAACTTTAAACTTTTTGGCTTTGTATATTAGGTCTATCCTAAAAAGTTTGAACTTTTTTGGGCCTGGTTGTTGAAGAAGAGAGTGTGAGCTCTTTGCCTTCACCCACGAGTTCTTCTCGAAGCCAGAAATGTACTCAAGCTCGCCCTTCTGTCATGATCATGGTCTCCACCTCGAGACGAGAAAGAGCCTGGTTGGTCTGCATAGGGTTTAGGGTTTAGGGTTTAGGGTTTAGGGTTTAGGGTTTAGGGTTTAGGGGCTTCAATAACTACCAATACTATTTTGCTGCGCTCCTTATTATATTGATCAACTACAGTACAATATGCGCCCAAGACCCTATTCTAAGTATCCAGGCCCAATGTTAGAACCCCGTTATAGATCCCTTATGGACCAATCAGAGGGACCCCTTACAGCAACCCTATTACTATAGGGGCCTTAATAATTAGAATAGGGTTTTGGGGTATATTCTACAATAATCATGATAAAGAGCCCCAAAATAGTATTGGTAGTCATCTAGGCCCCTATATTTTACTTATTAATGCCCCTATACCACCTCGCAATCATGCCCTCGTGGATCCCATGCCTGCAGCCCGAACCACTAAAGCTGGAAACCCTAAAGGGTTGTAGGGTTTAGGGTTTAGGGTTTAGGGTTCCTTTAAGGGTCTCCCTTGAAGGGTTCTCAGGGTTCAGTTGAGGGTCTGGGGTTGTCCTTTTAAAAGGTTGGCAGAGGCTTGCTCTTGTTGAGTAGGTTTAAGGTGGAGGGGAGTAGGGTTTAGGGGCCAGGGGATTAGAGTTTAGGGTTTAGGGGTCTATAAAGCCTTGGGGGGTTCAGGGCTTAAGGGATGAGGGTAGTGTTTAGGGCCTAGGGGTTTTGTGTTAAGGGCCGGTTTTTTAGGGGATGCGAAACCAGAGGAGCTAGAGTGTGTGTCGGCTGGCCGTGGGGTTCGCCTTGCAACATCGGCCTCGGATGCGACGATGTTGAAGCCCTAAACCCTAAACACTAATCCCTAAACCCTAAGCCCTAAACCTCTGAGATAAGGTCCGCAATGTAGGCCCTGCGCTCTACCCCTAAGCCTTTCCTCTGCCTCCTTGAAAGGGTTCTTATGCTGGTTACTATTAGGGCACCTACGGGGTTTCAGGGTCTTTAAGCGTTTAGGGTTTAGGGTTTAGGGTTTAGGGTTTAGGGTTTAGGGTTTAGGGTTTGCAGGTCATACCATTCAACAGGTACGGAGTAAACCCTAACCTCTAAACAATTCTTTTGGGTTTTGGAGTGCCATGCTTTACCATTTTACTCGGACTTGTTCCTTAAAGGAACCATTATTGAATAAAAGTTTGTACTTGTCTCTCACTGATTACTTCAAAGTTCAATATGGCTGATTGCCTCAAAGTTCAAATATTTTTGGCTTTTGTGTACCTTAAACCCTGAACCCCAAAACCCCGAGGCGCTTCCCGAGACCCATGAGTGTCCAGGGCCCTACAGCTCTACCCACTCTCACCTATCTTGAACTACCAAAATCGAATCTTTTGGAAGGGTCCCTATAAATGCGTTTAGGGTTTATTAGGGTTTAGGGTTTGGGGTTTAGGGTTTAGGGTTTCCATATGAGGGCTTAGAATGCGACAAACTAGGTTATGGCAAGTGAAGCGCCTGAATGCCCTGAAAGCCTGAAGTCAAAGAACCCCAAAACCCCAAACCTCAAAGGGTTTGGGGTTTAGGGTTTAGGGTTCAGGCCAAAGAGTTTAGGGTTTAGGGTTTAGTGTTTAGGGGTTTAGGGTTCGGGGTTTAGGGTTTAGGGTTGAACTCCAAAGCCGAAAGACCTCGCAGTCGTAGAAGAAAGGACCCGGAAGTTCTTGCTGCACTGACTGCGACCTGGGCCCAGGACCATGATGTTTTCTTGTGCTTTGGGTTTAGGGCTTAGAGGGCTTAGAGGGCTTATAGGGTTTATAGGGTTTATAGGGTTTATAGGGTTTATAGGGCTTATAGGGTTTAGAGTGTTTAGAGTGTTTAGGGTTTCGGATTTATAGGGCTTATAGGGTTTGTAGGGTGTTTAGGGTTTAGAGGGTTTATAGGGTTTGTAGGGTTTAGGGTGTAGGTGCTGGTTTTGCTGCAAGGGGATTTGTAAGGCTTTGTGTTTAGGGTTGTGGGGTTAGAGGTCCTTGCAAGCGGTGTTAGAAGGATACGTGGGGTTTCGGGTTATTGTCCTCGGTCTTAGGCTTGCTGACGATCATGTAGTTTTGAGCAGGGTTTCGGGCTTGGAATGACGGTTTACGGATTTTCGGAATTGTAGTTTCGGGTGCCAAGTTTGCACTGCAATCTACGTTCGTCGGACCTTCCTCAACTACGCCGCGTCTCCCTCGAAGCTTCCCTGCCCTAGCAGCCTTGACCCGAAACCCTGTACATTCTCAAACCCTATATACCCCAGTACATATCAAACCCTAATTAAACCCTCAAGCCTAAATACCTCTTATATCCTAAAGGCCCTGAGCAAAGAACCGTAAACGACACAGGCGCACGCTTTGGGCTCAGATCCGCCCTTGGACCCCAGATGCTTATAACCAGAAAGAAGAAGTTATGGAGTTAGGGTTTAGGGTTTCAGAAGTTCCGGATTGTAAGTTTCGGGTTGAGGGTTACCCTAAACCCTAAACCCTAAACCCGGAATTTGGGGCGGAAGGCTTTTGGTTAGTCGTAGATCCTCCTTCCCTTCACCTGTTTGAGCCCTCAAACCCCATTTCTAAAGCCCTAAAAACCTAAACGAAAGCCTTGTCATGGAACGTCTAAGCCCTAAACCGTAAACCCTAGTTAGAGCGATAGGAGATGGAGTACTTCCCAGAGGTGGTCCGCGTGCCCCGAGGACGGGCTTTGGGCTTGAAGGTGTACGGTTCGGGGTGTGTGGTTTAGGGTTTAGGGTTTAGGGTTTAGGGTTTAGGGTTTAGGGTTTAGGGTTCCCGCGTTTCATTCGAAAGGTTTGCTTTAGGACTTTAGGAACCTCCTTTCAGCTTAAAGCAGGGATGGTGTTCCTATCGGGTGGCAATGTCGGTTCAAGACTTCTGAAAAGGGTAAGGTGCAAGACATGTCTTGCAATACTGCTGAGTGTTTATTACTTGTGCCTACCCTAAACCCCATACCCTAAACCCTAAACCCTAAACCCTAAAACCCTGAAGCCCTAAAAACAAATGGAAATAGCATAGCCGGAGAGTCCCTACACAGTTTCGGGCTTAGGATTCATATACGGGTTTACATATGGTCATGGCGATTAGCAAGGTTTGGGTGGTACATGTCAAACGGTTTGAAATGGTTCGGGTTTTTGCTAACGAAGGTGCGAAACTGCGGCAGACACATCGGGAAATTCTAGCGAGGTCACATCCGACGTCACCCCAAACTGACCGGAACCAATGACCCGACCTGAAAATCGAAATTAAGCGACCTGGCCTGAAGCCTGCCGGACCGCTGGATGTCTAGGTTTAGGGTTTAGGGTTTAGGTTATTGGGATGAGGGAGGCTGTTTTCGGGGAGGAGGCCCCGGCAGGGAATCCAAACCCTAAACCCTAAACCCTAAACCCTAAACCCTTCAATTTTGTGGTGGCCCAAGACATGTGGATTTTGGTGTTTCCGGGGTGGTGGGAAGGCTGGAGGGTAGGCCCCAGGCAGGGAATCTATTGTTGAGGCCCAGCAAATTGAGGTTTAGGGTTTAGGGTTTAGGGTTTAGGGTTCAGGGTTTAGGGTTTAGGTTATATAGAAGCCTAGATAATTCCCTACATTATTTGTTGGGGTCTTTATTATAACTATAGTATAGTGGGCCCCAAAACCCTGTTCTAATTATTAAGGGCCCTAAACCCTAAACCCTTATAGTAGCTCTTTAGAACCCTTTAAGGAACCCTTTAAAGGAACCCTCAAACCCTATTCTGCTTCTACGTTTGTCATATGGGTAGTTCTCTAAATTAGGGTCCCCTTCTTAGGTCCCCAATATAGTACGGCACCCTTATAAAAAGAACCCTAAAAGGGACCCTAATTTAGAGAACTGCCCATATTTTGGTGCTTCCGGGCCGTGTGAAGGCGGAAGGCTTGTGAGGCTCCAGGCAAGGAATGGGCCGTGAAAGGCTGGAGCCGACGTTTGAAATCATGGGAATTAGGGTTTTAGGGTTTAGGGTTTAGGGTTTAGGGTTTAGGGACCTCACCTGGGCTCATTTCCATATGCCGAACTACAATACAAAGTATAATTCTCCCAGACAGCTGCCCTAAGCAAGAAACTCATGAACAAGCCTGGAAGGGAATTGACACAGAAGCCTGGATAAAAGCAGCTTCTGAAAAACACCCTAAACCTTACACCTTTAGCTCATAGCCCTTGGCCCTTGATCCTAAGCCATTAACGGCCCGAAACCTGAAACCCTAAACCGCAAGCAGAAATCGCTAAGTGCTTATAGACCCCAGTGCCTGAAGGGCGAAAAGCTGTCGCGACCCCGGTGGACGAGAGCGCTGGGCTTGCCGATTCGATGGCCGGGACGGGGGGCTTTTTTGTTGATGAGGGTGTGTGGCCGGGGGGGGTTAGGATTCAGGGGTTAAAGTTCGGGGGTGGGGCTTTGTCGTGGTTTCGGTTTAACCAAAAGGGCTCAACACTGCCCAAATACTAAAGCCCCCGAATTCAAACTCTAAACCCACGAACTGTTATTGAAAAGCTTACACAGCAACTGCAAGCCTACTTTGCTAGAACTCTGGCTCGCATTTACAACCCGCTTGTCTCATGGCTTTCGCCCGGCCCCTTCACCCTAAACCCTACACCCCCAAACGCCCAAACCCCGAAACTCGGACATCCTAGACCCTAAACTCCCTAAACCCTAAACCCCTAAACCCCTAAACCCCTAAACCCTAAACCGTGGACCCCGCAACGCCCATGTAAAGGAGGCCTAAACCTGCAAGGCCATAGCTCCTGGAGACCGTGGCGGCGGTGGAGCGAAGTCCAGTAATGAGGGGCCCGAGGCAAAATCCTAGGAAGCCAAAAATCGTAAAGCTTTCGGGGCTTTGGGTTTAGGAGTTTAGGGTTTAGGGTTTAGGGTTTAGGGTTTAGGGTTTAGGGTTAAGGGTTAGGGCTGCAACAAAAGGAAGCATTACAAGGGATCTATGAGGGTACTATTGGGTTTAGGAGTTTTCGGGTGTTGGCTCTCGCAAGAACCGAAACCACGCAAACACAAAGCTTAGAGGATCGAGTTTAGGGTTTAGGGTTTAGGGTTTAGGGTTTAGGGTTTAGGGTTTAGGGTTTAGGGTTTAGGGTTTAGGGTTCAGGAACCAGAGAACCCCTAAACCCCCGACCCCAAAGCCCCAAAACCCCTAAAGGGTGGGATTCCCAACCTTCTTGGCTTACTGAAAGCCAATACTATTTTGAGGGTTCCTCATTATAATTATGCCATAATGGGCCCTTTAAAATTTGCCCTCTGGTTCTTACAGAGGTACCTATTCATAAATACTTTTAAGGGCAGCAAAACTACAACCCAGTTATGCTTCAGGAACAAAGGAACAAAGGAAGCACCCAAGCAGGAACTTGTGGGTGGGATGTCCAACCTTCTAGGCTTACATAAAGACGGGACTACTGTACAGGCTTATATAATTACCCCTATTATTTTGGCGGTTCCTTATTATGAGTATAGCATAATGGGCCCCAAAACCCTGTTCTAATTCTTGAGGCCCTTATATCCGGGACATTTCAAAGGACTCTCGTCAGGAGTTCCGGGTTTTAGGTATAGGGACTCAGGGTCCTGGGGGCCTTAAGCCCTAAACCCAGGGTTTAGGGTTTAGGGTTTAGGGTTTAGGGTAGAGACGGTACGGTCCCACTTGCAACGATTGCCTCTCTGTACCGGGGAATCCCCGGGCCCAACTACGGGCGAGGCCTTAAACACCCTTAACTTCGCAATTAGAGAACCCCTTATGGACCCTACTAACCATTATGAAAGCACTATAAATCCTACTTAAGCCCTGTAGAACACCTGTAAACCTTCTAAAGCCCCTAAGAAGTTGTTAAGATTTTTTGGCCTCCAACAAGGAAGCCTACCGAGCCGAGCGGAGAAAGCTGAGGGTTTAAGGAAAATCGGAGTGAGCCCCCTGAACTAGGGGTTTAGGATTTTTTGTTTTAGGGCTTTAGAAGATCGTTGTACGGGCTGTATAAGTGTTTTACAGCGGGTTTCCAGAGTTTTACAGGGTTTGATGTGTGGGGTAGGGCGGCTGCAAGGCTTTAGGAGTTTAAGGGTTTAGGGTTAAGACTCGACCCGTTTACGGCTTCCGGTTTTAGGGATTAGGGAGTCTTGCGTGAAATGAGCCGAAAAGGCACCTTAGCGCAAGGGTCATGTTTCTACAATAATCTATACTATATGCACCTTCAAACGTGCTGCTGTCGTCAATCGCGCCAAGCTACGAACACAAAGCCTACCCCTAAACCCTAAGCCTGCGCAAAACTCTTAATGCCAATTATGGACCCTAGACCCCAAATCCTGAACCCTAAGCCTGAACCCCTAAGCCCTAAATCCCATGTTACCCCACATAAAACCCTACGACTCCCTCAACCCCCGCCCTAAGCCTCGAAACCGTGCCGAGCCCCTAAGCCCTAAATCCCATGTTACCCCACATAAAACCCTACGACTCCCTCAACCCCCGCCCTAAGCCTCGAAACCGTGCCGAATCCTGAACTGCGAATCCTACTTAAGGGCTGTGGGGTTAGTAAGTAGGGTTTAGGGTTTAGGGTTAAGAAGTGCCCCATGTAGGGGTATCCTAATTGTAGCCTTTCTTGTAACGCATACCCTTACTCATGAATCTGACTTACTAAGTCCCATGAGCCTTTGAACTTCAAGTATGCCGACAAGGCACCTCCTCGAAGCACAAAGCCTACCACCCTAAACCCTAAACCCTAAACCCTAAACTCTAAACTCTAAACCCTAAGCCTACCACCCTGGCGCCCGAGACCAAAGCCAACAAAAACCTCAGCTGGGAGCCGGCGACGTTTCACCCAGTGCCATGAATCGGAGAGTCCAAGAACGTATGGGTTTAAGGTTTTAATGGGTTTGGGGTTTAGGGTTTAGGGTTTAGGGTTTAGGGTTTAGGGTTTAGGGTTTAGGGTTTAGGGTTGTGTTTTAAGTTTAGGATGTAGCATGAGAAGAGGTCTAGCGCGCAGTAGGGCTTAGGGTGCACATGCCCTTCCCGAGCCCGAAGCCATAAGCCCTCAGCCCTAAACCCTGAACCTCAAACTCTAAACCCTAAAGCCCAGATTTTAAAACCCTACAGGAGCAAGAACCCTAAACCCTGAACCGCAAACCCCTACACCCTAAAGCCTAAACCCTAAGAAACAAGAACCCCAACACCCTTGTGGTTTGAATTGGTATCGTTAGGTCTGAGATGTTTCCCGGCTCTACACGCCAAGTCCTAAGCTCTTAGGGATTCAGCCCTAAACCCTAAACCCTGAACCCTAAACAGGGTTGGGGGTTACGGTTACGGCGTTTAAGGGTTTAGGGGTTTAGGGCTTCAGGCCCCACGACCTAAGCTTCGAAACAGGAGGGTTTAGGGTTTAGGGTTTAGGGTTTAGGGTTTAGGGAGGCTCTAAACTCTAAACCATAGCAACCCCCCCTCTAAACACACACACACACACATGTAGCAACCACGTCTATAGATGTATAGATGGTACATGGTTTAGGGTACAATCTTAACTTGTATACAAACCATGAAAGGAAACCGCCGGATCCTTCAAGAACTGTTGCTTGAGGCGGCAGGTAACTGAGTTTGACATGTAACATCTGACCCGCACAGCTCTAAACCCGAAATCCTCTGACTCCTAAAGAAACTTGAAAGCTCTGAAGCTTACATTGTCATCATGCTCTGACTTTTCGGATTTAGGCTTTCGGGCACTTGTTCTCCATCCCGAAATAGGTGCTTGAACCCTGAGAGAAATCTCCGAGAGCCATCATGGCTGGCCGGCGGCGGCCGGGAGAATGAGCAGCGCACGGACCACCTGAAATCGGTGGATGATGCGTGACAAACGTATGGAGCCTTGTGTCTGGAACGGTCCCTAAACCCCCCCAAAAAAACCCTAAACCCCAAACCCTGTATGGGCTTGGGCCTAAGGCTCTGGTCTGAGGGTCAGGGACTACTGGTGAAGGAATTGTGGCTTAGAAACTTCATTCTTCGTGGCATCGGTATAGGATTCAGGTCCAAGGTTTACGGTCTAGGGCAGGCTGCTGCCGAAATGCGATGCTCAATCCGACATCAGGGTTACTGTGAACTTCTGAACCCCAACAATACCAGACATATACCCTGAATCATGAACCGAAATCTGAGCCTTAAACTACCATAACCTGCTTTGCTGCAGGTTCCTATTGTAAACAAGAATATGAAGTTCAGAGGGGGCCCTGCAACAAAAACAAAACAGGTTTTGGTAGATCAAGGACTGGCTAAACCTAGGGTTCAGCTAGATTCTACCCAGACCTTCCAGTATCCCTTGAATAAGGAATACACCCTGAATCATATTAGGAATCCTACAATAATTAAGGCATATTCCCTAAACCCTAAACCCTAAACCCTAAACCCTAAACCCCTTGTTTAAGGGATATTGGAAGGTCTGGGTATGGCATGTGGGAGTTCGGATCTACGGCTGCTGCGGGCCCTTCGACCTAGAAGTTCTATTACGGGACTCCAGGGTTTAGGGCTTTAGGGTATAGGGTTTAGGGTTTAGGGTTTAGGGTTTAGGGTTTAGGGTTTAGGGTTCAGGGTTTAGGGTTTAGGGTTTAGGGTTTAGGGTTTAAGAGTTCTGCTAGAGGATCGAAAAGTATCTCATTGTCAAAATTGTGCACCATAATAATGACATTTTAGGGACCCTACAAACAAGTAGGTTGGCATTTAAAGGTAGTTATAATAGACTATTGGCCTATATGGTCTATAAATGAGACTTGAATTTTGATACATTGTCTATAAGCAAGACTTTAGGTGTTGGTTCTATTATATTTCAAAACAAGATGCACGAAGGCTTATACACATATCGTTGTAGCTGTTGGGTAGTTGTTGGGTTTAAGGGGTCTTGACCGGCAGCTCATCCCACCTTTCGCTTGGTTTATACTCATACCCTAAAAACCCTAAAACCCCAAAAGCCTAAACCCTAATCCCTAAAACCCTAAACCCCTAAAAACCTAAAGCCTAAAACCCTAAACCCTAATCCCTACAACGTAAACCCTAATCCCTAAAACCCTAAAAACCCGTCAACTTGGGGTTTGCCGTGGAGGATACAATGGCCCAAACCCTCACTCCTTGGAGACAGTCCCAGAGACTCCAACCCACGGTTTAGGGTTTAGGGTTTAGGGTTTAGGGTTTAGGGTTTAGTTAAGTGAGGAATTTCCCGACAATTATTGGAGAATCTTCTACATGATTTAAGGCCCTCAATTCCCTTACAGAGCCCTTATAGATCCCTTTGAGGAGCCCTTTAAGGAACCCTAAACCCTAAAAGGAGCTTGGGAGTCTTTGGGTATTATGAAGGGTCTCGGCTGTGAGGTCATGCATCGCCTCTCCTTCGGTCATAGTCTTTTGGGTTTCGGGTTTAGTGTCTCCTGCACTCAGAATAAGAGTAAGTAGGTGCTCATGAGCTATGATACCTCCTCCATGCTCAGGCCGAAAGCACAACACTCCCTCCGGCCCTCACAACAGTCCCAAACATACCGCCCAACACCTGTAATCAGCTTCAAAATCCTTCAACCCCAGAAACTGCGACGCATGAACTCATGCACCTAGAAGCCCGAAATCCTTACACCCGAACATTTAAACCGCAAGCGCTTCATGTGGGCCTGATTATAGGGAATCTCATAGGAGGCCTTATGCAGCCCTTATAGTAACCCTCAAGGTCAAGAAGACATCCATGCGCAGCCCTGAACCCCGGAAGCACTTGTAGAGCTTTGCTATAATTTCGGTACAAGAACACTTATGGAACCCCTTGGAACCCCCGTAGATCCCCTAAAGGCTCAGCCCTAAGCGATGGCGTCGCAACTTGTAGAGCCGATCACGGCGCTGCGGCATCCACCGACAGCTGTGGCGGCGATGCCCACAGTGCCAGAGGCCGTTGGGGTTTGTGGAATAGGGGTTTGGGGATTAGGGTTATGGGTTAGGGTTGAGGGCTTCGGGTTTAGGGTTTTGTTGGTGCAGTGGTTTAGGGCAGCTGTTTAGTGTTTTGTGGGTTGTACTAAACCCTAAACCCTAAACCCTAAACCCTAAACCCTAAACCCTAAACCCTAAACCCTAAACCCTAAACCCTAAACCCTAAACCCTAAACTAAACAGCATATCAGATATTGCACTAGAGGGTTCGTCAGAAGGGGTTCGACGAATTAAACGCTTGCACCCGGGTCCTCTAAGGGGTCCTTGGCTGCTTCTATATCTAAGCGTTTAAGGTTTAGGGTTTGAGGTTTAGGGTTTAGGGTTTAGGGTTTAAGGTTTAGGGTTTAGGGTTTAAGGTTTAGGGTTTAAGCTTTAAGGTTTAGGGTTTAGGGTTTAAGGTTTAGGCTTTAGGGTTTAGGGGAAGGTCAGGCCCTGAACTGAACCGTATGGGTAGTTCTCTAGATTAGGGCCCCTTTTTGGGTCCCCAATTATAGTACGGCACGCAAGGACCCTAAAAGGCACCCTCATTTAGCGAGCTACCCATATATAAGATAATAATATAATCCTTAACTTATTCAGCACTTCTGCGCGAGCCTGGGTTTGGGGCTTGGGAGATAGGGGTTCAGGGTGTGGGCCTTAGGGTCTTATGGGCTCAGGGTATAGGTTCAGAGATCATGGGCTTAGGGTATCGGATATAGGTTTAGGGCGGAGTAATGGAATTCTCTAGCGGGCTGAGTGCTTGGGTCATAGGTCTTCGTTTCTGAGGCTTAGTGGCTTTGTGGTCAGGTTTCAGGGGTCGCAGTTTAGGGTTTAGGGTTTGGTATTTTGGCTCCAGGGTTTTTGTTATAGGGTCGGAACCCCCGAGCTCACGGAAGCATCATTCAGTTGGTGAAGGCTTTTCTCTTGGCGTTAACAACTAAATTGTGAAAACATTTCTTACAGCAAGAATATAATGTTGGTTTCTCCATGGTGCATCTGAAGTTGTAGAATGGAGATGCCGAAAGCCCACTGTCCTACGATTCTAGTCTCAGAGTATAGCCCATCATGAAGGTGCCGGCAGCACGACCCGTGGGCTACATGCCGGTGGTACCTGGACTGCACTCCGGGCCTATGTTTGTGGGTTTGGTACGGCCCAGTAGTGACTCAATATAGGGGCACGAATAATTACCAAGACTATATTGGGGGCTCCGTATTATAATTATAGCATAATATACCGCAGAACCCTAGTCTAATTTTTTTAGGCCCCTAGATTCGTGCTTCTTCTCCAACCCTGAAGCTGAGCTCATCGGCGTGTCCAGATACACCCTGGACCTTAAGACCGCGACAACACCTCAATGTGCGACGTGGCGCCTGATATAGAAGCCTAAATACTTACCAACATTATTTCTTGCGACCCCTTATTCTACTTATACTATAAAGGAGCCTACAACCCTATTCTACTTATTAAGGCCCCCCTCCTTACTATACGTATACTGTAAAGGAGCACGAAACCCTATTCTACTTATTAAGGCCCCTACATACCAAAACCCTGAACCCTAAACCCTAAACCAGAACTTATACCATAAAGGAGCCTACAACCCTATTCTACTTATTAAGGCCCCTGCATTTAAGCCCCTGCGACAGGTAAGAACAGCCGCCCCGGTACCCGCTCCACAGGCGGATTGGATTTTCCAGGGGTTGTCAGGTGTGGGTTGTTTGTCTCTTTGGTTTAGGGTTTAGGGTTTAGGGTTTACATATTCTTCGTTGTGATGTAGTAGTTTTTGCTCACGGGGTTTGGCGACAGTGCCGTCAGAGCTGAAAAGCCAGTTCCAATTACTAACCCCCCATATATATACTGCATAATAGTACCATGGTCATCGCTGACAAATCTCTATGTTTTTTACCTTGCTTATCACTACGAGTCGGACGAAGAGCATGTTGAGAGCGATGATGTACTATTGGCAGAGTCTGACGGTCGCAAGAACGGCAGTGGGCAGTGATGGTCGTTATTTAAATTTCAAGCCTGCCTTTCAGACACAACTGCAACATGAACGATCACAGCAGGGCTGAGTAGACTGCTGCTATAGATTCAATATCGCTACATGCACCCTAAACTCACCCCTAAACCCTAAACTAAACCCTAGACCCAAACCACAGCCATCCAATCATGGTCCGAGCTAGGAGGATGCGGCAGATGATGCACAACGCACGACTTGCCTTACCAATTTCATGTCAACGCCTGCATAGTTGCAGTTGAACCAACTTTAGACCCTAAACCATTAACCTTAAAGCCTTAAACCCTAAAGCCTAAGTCCTACAGTGCTCAGATTCGAGGTTGCACTGTCGAGGACCTGAACCCTTGCTGCTTATAAGCCCAAAAGTTGGAAGCCCAAAAAAGCTTCAATCCTTAAGAGTAACGCATAGTGAATCTCAGCGCTATTCGTCCTTAATCCGGTTTCCAACTTTTTGGGGCTTACTATGCGTAGTCTCGGTACGAAGCCCTGAACCCTAAACCTTCAGACCAGACTGCTTTCCTGAGCTCGAGACGGGAGCTTGTTTACGGGATCTATAGAGATCTATGCTGAGTTCTGGAGTGTCATGCTTTAATGCATTTTTGGGGGACTTAAAATTGCATCATGAGGTGAAAGCTTATACTTGTTTCTCCGTGGTTACTTCAAAGCGCAGTGAGGGGCTCTTTTACGGTTAAGTATGGTTTGGGGTCTAGGGCTGTTTCCCAGAAGCGAACTGACACTCTCAAGATTGCTGGATGTAGGGCCCAACATTCGAAAACGACTCTATACTCTGAGCCATACATTTCACAGTGACCTGGGCGCCAGGGCGCGGAAATATGCTCTCTGCGCCTGCAGCGAGAGGTGTGCCGTCCATGATATAGGGACATGTAGCTTTAGGTTTCAGGGCAAGCACATCTTCTTTAATGTAGGGGCCTTAACAATTGCCCATACTATTGTGGGGGGTTCCTTACTATAATGATTGTCGTACAATGGGCCCCAAATATTGAGGCCCCTATATGACCGCGCTAGATTCCTCGTAATTCGATCGCAACCCAAAACCTTGTAAGCTGCTTTTCGCAGGCCACTCGCAATCTGGGGTTTCGGGTTTGCCTTAAAGTACCCTAAACCCCCCAAACCCTTAAACCCCTAAACCCTAAACCCCTAAACCCCCTAAACCCCCTGAACCCCCTAAACCGCCAAACCCCCAAACCCGGTTTGCTTTAACCACCAGGATCGACCCTTTCTAGGGTTCCTTATCATGAGCCCCTGGTATGAGTCGTTAGAACGG
>CAJNDV010035467.1:14226-25927 GCA_905221635.1 Symbiodinium sp. CCMP2456
GGGTTCAGGGTTCAGTGTTTGGGGTTCAGGGTTTAGGAATTAGGGTTCAGGGTTCAGGATTAACGTTGTGCCTGGACCCTAAAACAAATTACCTCTTTATGGACTTAGTATACTCATAATGAGGAACACTCCAATTGGTAGGTTATCTGGCACATTCTTTGGATTAAGGTTGGCATTCAGAGTGTAGGATGCCGTCCCCTAAATCCTGCGGTTCTAAACGCCGAAAACAGAAATCAAGACCTTGAGCCCTATACACCTTAAACCCTCAACCATACACCCCTAGCCCAAAACACTACACACGAAACCCTAAACCCCAAGCCAAAATCCTAAACCCCGAAAATGCCAACTAAAACCCCGATAAAGGGCTCTTGAGCTGCTTGGGTCTGAAGCTCGTCGTAATTCGCGGGGCTTGGGGCTTTAAAGGTGATCTATACTAGAATGAGAGCAGTAAGGGTTTAGGCTTTATAGGGTTTGGGAATTTAATAAGGGTTTGAGTTTTGGGCTCGGGGTTTGTAGAAGCGGAACTAGATGAACCGATTCTTACCGCTTCTCTCGCCTCTAACATAGCTAAATCAAACAAGCGAACGTAAGACCTCAGAGCATTCTGAAAGACTTTGCACAGACTCGGTTTAGGGGTTTAGCGGGGCACAGTTTAGGGTTTGGCACAGACTTTTTATGACTCTTCACCGTTAGCGATAGTCCAGAATCTCCGCTCATCCAAGCCGAAACCCAAAGTTGCCCGTAGAGCCTCGACTGCTCACGACTCCTAGCAAGCCCTATGCCGCAAACTCACATGACAGTAGGCTTATTTGCTGAGTCCACAACTCAACAACTCAGGCGGGCGAAAACCCTAAACAGAACAGCCTCAACTTCCTGTCCAATGTAGAGATCCTCCGGAACCTTTGGAGTTGCCAAAGGCTGGGAAAAGACTTTGCATGGTTTAAGCTTGAGGGTTTAGACGGATTCAGGGCCTAAGGTTTGCATGTGCAATAGTATGACAAGTGTCTGCAAAGACATTCACAGAGACATGTACGACACGGGAGTTTTGAATACCCTGGCCTGCAAACAAGTTGAATAAGTCCTGTGCAATACCTCTGCGCAGAGCATCGGTGGGACACCCGTCAATTTACATACGTGGAGGTACCCTACACCTGAATCCATCGCACTGGACCTGTCCAGCCCTGCTAGAGTAACCCCCAAAAACTTGGAAACCAGATTGGGCTTAACATTGCTGGGATTCCCTATACACGAATCTGAAGGACTGAGGCTATTGGGTTTCCAACTTTGGGGCTTCTACTGTAAACCCTTAGGCCCGAAAGCCCTGGGAGGTTTTGCCGGCACATACGCACCTCAAAGGACAGCTACATTGCAGCTACATTCCCTCAGCTACACCACCTCTACCTCGACCCTCTCGTCCTAGCAACCCAGAAGTCTATGCCATCTCTCCCCCCGCACGAAAAAAGACCGAATAGCTCTAAAACATACACTGCCTCGCCCCGTCGCCTGTGCCCATGGCCATAAACCCCTACACGAAGAACCCATCCCTGAAAACCAAATTCCAAGGTCCCAAGCCCCAAAGTGCAAAACCCTAAATGCCCCAAGCCCCAAATTCTAAACCCTGAACGGGCCTCTCTCAAGCTCAGCTTTCCATAGGCTTCCGTACCCATGTCGATGATGGCAAACTCCTCGTCGATCGCGTGGATCTTGCCGGTGCATTTCCTGAGTCACTGCTCGCAGCGGCGTGACACCCCAACTGTTGAAGACGATGTACCGGTTCAGTACATACTGCTTTTTATGTCAACGGGCTCCGATATTATATATATATATATACACATGTAGGTACTTTACGGCGAAATCACATGTATATATATATATATATATGTACACATGCGCTAGCCGGAAGCTTCTGACATTGCAGGAATGCTAGGGTCATAAGGCCCGGACTGAAACTCCCAAGCCCAAGCAATGCTGAAATCGTGCCGAACTTCATCTATACGTGTCAAATTGGGCTGGGAATTCCCTCATCCAAAACAAAGAGGCGAGTCCACAAATTCAGGAGAAGCATTCTTGCGTCCCGGTTCACGAACCCACAATCTGTCCTGACACGTAGCTTCTCCGAACCTCTACACACAGCCTCGGCCAAAGTACCAACTCCTTTCTCCAGCTGGGCCTGGGGACTGGCCTTGCATCACGGCCTTTCGTGCTCATGCAACTCTGTGCAGGTGCACTGCTTGGCCAAAGAATGCTCCACAGAAGAATTGCCGCAGCATGAATTGAGTTTCTGAAAACTCCCAAACCCTAAGCCCGAAACCCTAAGCCCTAAGCCTTTAGGTTCTCGTGACCGTTGCAGTCTTGCAGCTGATAGGGGCGGAGCTCGCTGGTCTGTAATCTCATGTCCTTCTCAAGTGATCACGCACTAGTCGTTGACCACAACAGAAGTACCATCAGCGGCACCGGTGATCTTCATCATCTGTGTCAAGATACCACCGGCAGCACGACCTATCACCACTGTAGCACGGGCAAACCAATGATACTATCGTGCTGAATGTGAGAGTAAGACCAGTAATGCTAATGCCGATGAAGGAAGCGGCAAACTCGTAAAACTGCGCAAGACGGCAAACCCTCAGACTTTGCTGCGCACCCTGCTCTTGGAAGCGTATTTTCAACAGCTACGGCTCGCATGAACCGGCATAACCATAAACAAACCCCAGGCTGCCCTGGATAAACCTCACGGCATCCTAAAGAGAGCTTAATCAGATCACTGAACTTCAGTGAAAGCACCCCTAAATAGTTTCTCCATAAAAGCCCGGAGCCCAAATCCCATCAACTCTGGGTCCTAGGCATGTTTGCTAAACCCTGGCTCAACGGTTTAGGGTTTAGGGGGTTTAGGAACGAAACTCACGTCTTAGGGGTGCAATCCGGCAAAGCAGAAAGAGTAGCCCTATGAGGGACCCTCATTGCTTGAAGCCTTCAAAGAACCCTAAACCCTACACCTCAAAATGCTAGACCCCTAAACCCTAAACCCCTAAACCCTGAACCCCTAAAGCCCTAAACTCCTAAATCCCTAAACTCCTACATCCAAAGCCCCTAAACCATAAACCCTAAACCCTAAATCCTAAATCCCTAATCCCTAAATCATGAACCCAAAGCCCTCCTTGGCATGCACGATGGTTTCCACCACGGGACCACCAGGTCTTCGATAAGTAACGACATAGACGCCTTAGGGTTTAGGGTTTAGGGATTAGAAGGCTTGAAGGCTTTAAGGGTTTGGGGAAATTATAAGGGTTTAGGGTTTAGGGCTTAAGGCTTTAAGGGTTTGGGGAAATTATAAGGGTTCTATGAAGCTTTTTCGGGCTGGTTTTCTTTGGAACGTTCAGGATTTAATGCTGTAGGCGTTTAGGCCTTCAGCATCAACCGGCCGTGGGCCATGAAACCAAATCTGGTAACGCCTGACACCTTTCAATGCCGAAGCACCGGATCAGACGCATTGGTTCCTGGGTCCATGACCCTAATGATGGTCATGACCCAAAAACCTACTGCAAAGGTCATGCACATTAGATAGTATTGATCATGTAGCTTGATCAGGGTTGCGAAGTGAAATTAGTGGTGAAGTGGCCGCAGAGAGAACTAAGCTAAAAGTGTAGCGGTACTTGCGAAGTCTCCTGGTCCGTTTGAGTAGACCCTTCCCTAACCACCCAGGTACCTACTATATAGGGCCCTAGGGGCTCTGGTACCCTATATAGTAGGTACCTGGGGCGTTAGGGGATTTTTTGTTTCACGGCCTGGAGCTGGCACGTATACGTAGACACCAAAACCCTGTACAACCCCCCACGAAGTGCTGTAAACCCCAAATAGAGGGGCCTCAACAATTAGACTAGGGTGTTGGGGTATAGTATACTATAATTATAATAACGTGCCCCCGAAACCCTTTCAAATTATTACGGCCGCTACATTGCGGTATTGGTCATATGTCTCCTGATCCGTTGAAGTGCAGGATCGCAGCGACCCAGCAACCCTAGAATGCCGGTCCTTCGCGCTGCGCGCTGAACCCCAAGCATTTCCAGTCAGGAAGGCTCAGGGATTCGGGTTGTGTAGTTGAGGATTTAGGGTTTCGGGTTGGGTAGTTTAGGGTGGCCCAGCACTCACAACTGGGACCGGTTTAGTGTGCTTGGGGTTTCGGGGTTTGTAGAGCTTGGGGTTGTGGCCTAAGGTAGGGCTTTCTGGGGTTTTCTAGACTGAACTATAATAACCCATCAGAGTCCCACACCTCTCGGCTGGACGTCCTTGACTCTCGCACGCCTTGCAAAGCTCCGGGCCCGGTTTGGGGTTTAAGCTGAAACCCGACCCTAAGCCCTAAACCCATTGAAAGGAACATGTCCCTCGTAGCTTAGAATTATTCTGTTATAGGTTTGGTTTACTGGGGTTGGGGTTCAAGGACAATGGTTGTGTTAGAAATCGCACCCAAGCTCTCGGAATATCAGTTGAGAGGTTTGGGGTGTAATTAAGGCTCTATACGACGCACATGATCGCAAACCACATGTGTCGCACATTGCTTGCGATCCACAGGCAGACTGATGCCACACAGAGACGAGAAACTCACAACTTGCACGGACACGCATGTA
Source organism: Symbiodinium sp. CCMP2456 (assembly GCA_905221635.1). Taxonomy (NCBI): domain Eukaryota; class Dinophyceae; order Suessiales; family Symbiodiniaceae; genus Symbiodinium; species Symbiodinium sp. CCMP2456. Next base: position 18,849 of record CAJNDV010035467.1, read on the forward strand.
GTGCTCGCGAACCCATCCATCCGTACTTCATGCATGCACGCATGAATGCAAGCATACTGACAAGACATCAGTGCGGCACTAAACGTATGCACCCTTGTGTGCATGAAAAGGTAAACAGGCTGAATAATTGCAAAGACGCCTCTACATACAGACATCTATCTATGTATGTATGTATGTATGTATGTATGTATGCATGTAGGTATGTAGGTATGCAGGTATGTATGTATGTATGTATGTATGTATGTATGTATGTATGTATGTATGCATTTATCGATGTATGTATGTAGGTATATCTTGTGCATGGGTGACAATCACAATAGTAGTGGTAATACTACTAATGATAATACGACTACTAGTACGACTAATAATAGAATAATGAGAGCCGCAATAATAGTAACAATAACAGTAATAACAATGTAACAACATATTAATATACGTATTGTTAGTACTGTTACTATGACTACGATTAGTAGCATGAGTACTATGATTACAATCAGTATGCATACACATGTATGTGGTATATACACATGTGCGAATTCATGTTGAAATGGTGGTTTGTCTCTCGTCACATGTAGAACGTTGCCAGCATCAGACGCCATCAGCAACAGCACGGAAAGAAGGATGAGGCAACCCTAAACCGTAAACCCCTTCTCTCAAACGGGCTAAAGCCCCTAAACCGCCCCAAAGCCCTAAACCCCTAAAGCCCAAAACCCTAAACCCCTGAAACCCTAAAGCCCAAGACCCTAAAACCACAATCTCAGGCGGCCGAAGAAAGCCAAGATTCGTTGCTCCGACCCCCTGCAGCACGAAGAGGACTCGGTGACCTTTGCGGAAGTCCTGCCGGGATCTGCGCTTGAGGTTGGGTCTTTATAGGGTTTAGGGTTTAGGGTTTAGCTTCGCGGCTTCGGAATGAATCCCTAACCCCCCAGGTACCTACTATATAGGGCCCTAGGGGTTCTAGTACCCTATATAGTAGGTACCTGGGGCGTCAGGGAATTGTGGGCCTGAGAGGGCGTCATTTCTTTGCGCGTGTCTCCCAGACTGCGAAAACCTGGATATGGTTCGACGCACCTGCACCTCCTATCTCCAAGATCCACCGCCAGAGTGGGACCGGCACGGAGTGATCAGGGTATCGGATTATCGGAGGTTTGACATGCCTGAACGACTCAGTGCGGAACGGCCGCGATGATCCGCAGAGCAAAATCTGCATGACAAGTAGGCTATGTTTTGCGTGCCTTCTTTGAAACTGTCAAACGCGGTTCCCCTTTCCAGAGGCTAGATGACAGCACTCCATAACGGTCACATCTGAATCTCCATGTTTGTGTCCAAAACAATGCTCTTGATCGAGGGGCCCTAAACTCTCTCTCTCTCTCTCTCTCTTTCTTTCGCCAGGGTTAGGGGCAAGAGGATTGCTCCCCTTACCTCTCTGTCTCTCTCTCTCTCTCTCTCTCATAGGCATTAGTGTCCTAAACCTCTAAACTTGACTGAAGATTCCAGGCTTTGGCAAACCACGAACATGCAGGGGACTTATATACTTGTTAAATAGGGTTTGCCGGGAATGTGTAGTAGAATGTTAAAGAGACTATAAGAGACTACTGGGACAATTGGTTCAAGCCAATGTATTGTGTATGTCACATCGTATTTGGACTTTCTTCGCTTTGGCTTCAGAACTCGGTGTCCGCCTTTGAACTACAGCATCTTGTCTCGGGATGTGATGGAAGTACGTATACACATACCGCAGATGTGCGTGTATGTGATCATGACGACAAGGATGATGAGCAGCATGCAAGGTAGCATCCAGGTGGGGGTGCATAGGTTCATTCGCTATACATGTACGTGTAACAGAGTACGAGCCCCACATGTCTGCCGCTCTCCCGGACCTTGTAGACGAACATGGGCTCAAGCTCGTCCTCTTCCACGGTGAGCCACTCGGAATCTCGGTCCGGCATGTCCTCATGAATGCAAACACAATTCTGCTAGGAACATCTTGGAGATCAAAGAACTTGTGAAAACCTGCAACGCAGACCTGGTCGGACGAAGAAGACAACTTTCAAACAATGAACCTTACAGAAACAGGTGCAGCAACGCAAGCTGAAACTCGGGCGGGCCGCGCTCTCTCTCGCTCTCTCTATCTCTCTCTTTCTGGGTTTAGGGTTTTAAGTTTAGGGTCTACATGTAGGGATTAGGGTTTTGGGGGCTTAGGGTCTAGGGTTTACAGGGCAAACCACGATTGCAAGCAGATGGCCTTTATTTCCGAAGGAACGGCGGACTGAAACCCAATGCGGACTCGTTTGTATCACTACGCAACTAAGTCGTCCTTTAAGCCCTTTGAAAATTATTTACTATTATGGTTCTCTACAAAATATTAAGGGAAATTATAAAAGATCCCAAAAGACAACCCAGGCAAGGCAATCGGCTCCTAGGCTGTCCTTCTTACGAAAGCTTTGCACTACACTGTCATGGAACACCCTGAATCCTATAGTTCAAGTGCTCGTAGCTGGCTGTAATACAGACTACGGGCGCCTTAATAATTAGAAAAGGGTTTTGGGGTAGATCGCAGTATCACGGTAAGAAAACAGGGTTTTCTAGGCGGATGTTGTTGCTTCTTATTCCGACATGTATATTGCTCGCAATGAACCAGGAAGCTGCAGCCCATGCCCCTGCTCAAACCTGATATAAACCCTAAACCCTACACTTCAAAACCCTAATGGTTCAAGCCCCACTGCAAGTCCCATGACATAGGCCAAAAGACCCGTGCCCAGAGGAATCTACTGAACTGAATAAACGGGTCTAGTTTTTGGGTGGGTTCTCAAACCTCATAAAGCCAGAGTTGGAATTTGGATTTCTTTGGGCCTCCAAACAGCCCAAAATAGGCTTGAAGTCTTGTTCATTGCTTCAAACCCGGGCTTGGGGCTTTGCATGGAATGGCACTTCTCTGAGGCCATGGATCCGCTTTTACGGAGTAGAGGCCCTCTGCTTTCACCGCCTGGATGACGCCTGGCAGGCGGTGCCCCAGAGGGGCCCCGTTGCAGATCTTCTTAAACAACCCTAAACACTAACATCGAGTCCTCTACGACATCTTCGGATTGGGGGCTCGGACTTTGGACTTCGGTACTCAGTGCTTCGGCGATGTGGGGCTTTACCGTGACAGTGTTAGGCTTGATGCAGATTCTGTTGCTTTCGTGTGTTGGTATAGAAAAGCAACAGTCTGATGCTGGGTTGTCGGGGGGGTTGTTTTGGCATTTAAGGGGTGGGGGGGGGGTGGGCGGGGGGGGGGGCGGGGGCGGGGGTGGTCCGGCCACAGAAACCGTCGCCAGTAACAACTACTACTACTGCCACGACGACTGCCACTACTTCTGCTTCTCCTACTACTACTACTACTACTACTACTGCTACTACTACTACTACTACTGCTACTACTGTTACTACTATTGTTACTACTATTCTACTACTACTACTTCTTCTTCTACTACTGCTGCTACTACTACTACTACTACTTCTTCTTCTACTGCTACTGCTACTGCTACTGCTACTGCTACTGCTACTGCTACTGCTACTGCTACTGCTACTGCTACTGCGAAAGCTATTGCTACTGCTACTGTTAAAGCTACTGCTACTGCTACTGCTACTGCTGCTGCGGCACTGCTACTGCGCTGCTACTGCACTGCTACTGCGCTGCTACTGCACTGCTACTGCACTGCTACTGCACTGCTACTGCTACTGCGGCTTCTACCTACTCGTACTGTACTAGTACCTGCTCCTGCTGCTCCTGCTCCTCCCCCTCCTCCTCTTCCTCCTCCTCCTACTACCACTCCTCCTGCTGCTGTTTCTAGTGCTACTGCTCCTGGCCTGAGCCCGGACCCGAGGTTTATTGCTCCCGAAGCCGAAAGCTACCAGCGCACAGAAACTCAAGCCCTTTGCACCAAGTGTTCCTCAACCCGCCGGGTTTAGGGTTTAGGAGCTGTGAATTCTGCAGCTCTGATCCCAACCGTAATGCAGAAACCCAGAGTCCCGTGGCCTTCACACCACTCTTGGCGTTCAGGATGCAAGACGCGCACCTTTTTGACGACTCTACGATTCAGCATTTGCCTAGCCCGCCCAACTGCCCTCTAAGCATATCAGCCATAAGCCCTGGACCCTACAAGCCCGTTTCGAGGGCCACACCGTTGTTTTGGTACGTAGGTTCCCTAGACAAAGCCAGATTCCTTGTCTAGATTTTCAACTTTACATTCGAAGGTGCAGAAGGGCATAAATCCAAAAGCAATGAAACTCTATCCAGAGACATGAACTTGGAAGCCTGAATCTCAAGCTGAATGTGGACAGGGCCTCAATCCAGGAACCGAAAGCCCAGAGTCAGCTTCAGCAACAGATGATAACCTTCATGAAGAAATCCGTTGCATCCTTAACCCCACGGATCTAACCGTGTTTCGGATATCGGACTGCGCTACTCAAAAGCCACAGTTTGTTGGGACCAACCTCTGTTGAAACAGGAGCTTCCACGGTACCGGCCCCTGAACCTCGAACCCGGCCCTTTTTTCAGCATGGGCTTGGATTGGGTGCCAGCGAACACACCTCAACAGCAGGGCCTTCTCGTTTCTAGACCCGAAACATACATACAAGAAGTCCGGTCAGCTGTGTAATCGGTCCTGTACTGTGGTTATGTAAGGACCGCAGCCTATCTCGAAGGTAGCTGGAGCTGGGGCTCCAAGAAAAGCCAAGCAACGGCATCGCCAGGCATCAGCTGCTTTTCCGCCAACGCGGCCTCTTGCGCTCCGCGGCAAGTTGGATGATCCTCTCTAGGGCGCGAGGCTTTAGGATTCAGAGGGTCAACCGTCTGTGGGGTTTGCTAGAGTTTGGTAGTGGCTTAGCGAAGCTCATGATGCTATTGCTGGCGTGTAAGTTGTCTAAGAGGGGTTTTACATGGCAATTCATACTATGTAGTCCGAATATGCATCTCCATACCAAGAGTGATGGTTTACCAGTACGACGATTCACATATGTATATACGTTTTAGCACAATACCTTATGAATGTTAGTCTTGACATGAGCATCGACATGAACATTTACATCCATACAAACGCCATACAGTTCTAACAGTAGCACGAGTATCAGCACTGCATTCCCCAAGAAATGAAACGTCACCTACTCAGAGCTACTCAGGTCATCCAGACTGCGATCAACAGCCTCTGGGCGGGCTTTCTTATCTAGTTTTAGGTCTTACCTTAACCGAAAAAACACCTATCTCTGCAAGAGCTTTTGCGAAAAAATAAATCACAATAAGGCACCCTCAAAAGATGGGGTTCTTTGGGGGGTGCAGGTACGGGCTGGGGATCGAGAGCCCTTTGTCCTCAACTGGTGTGTACTCCAGGGTTTAGGGTTTAGGGTTTAATTCCCTAGGGGGATCAAAATTGTGACTAACTAACTTTGGGGGTCAAGTATATACTAGGGCCCTAGGGCATGCGCAGGGCTTACAACATTGCAGATAGGCAAAGGTTACCCGCTCGACTTCAAGATGTCACCGAAACCCTTTTGGCCGAGATGCCGCCCGGTGCCTGGGGCACTGCGTCCAGAAATGGCCCGGGCTTGCGATGAAGGCTTGAGACCATGAGCTGGCGACCTGGTGCATCATTGTAATGTGGGGGCCTCAATAATTAGAATATGGTTTTGGAGGTTCCTTATTATAGTTATAGTATAGTATAGCCCAAAACCCTATTCTAAATATTTAAGGCCCCTATATTATGGGTTTCGATTTCGGCTCTTGTCTTCGTGATGCAGGGTTGGGTGATCAGCCTACCTCCTCATGCATACTAGGCTTCGACAGGCTCTGCAAGGCCAGGAAGAAGAACTATCAATCCTGAATGATTACAACTACTGTTCCTTCGTGTTCCCCAATATATTGATAGACTGTTGATAGAATAGCATACCCCCCTGTATCAAAAACCGAGAGCAAGGACATTGCAAGAAACATCGGAAGCCTTAAAGCTTGCAGGCATCTTGACCCCCTCTAGCGTATGGTTTATGGGCTTAGGGTTTATAGGGTTTCGGGCGTTCGGGTTTAGTTAAAAAGCCCTCTAAGTGCGGACCATGAACCCTATGGCTATAAAACCCCAGGTTTTGATCTAGTAAGCCAACACCCACCCCACAGTCTTAGAGCTTCTACGTCTGGGCTGGGGCAGCAACGGCCGAAGGCCATCAGGCCATCGAGGGGGCTTGTTATTCTTGAAACCCTGAGATTCCAGCACCCCTTGGATTCAGGAATAGACTCTCAATCATAATCGGGACCACCTGATCCTGAATTGCTGTGGGCCCTAGAGCCCCACCTCCCACATGTCCAGCCAGGCCACTAGGAGTATGGCCACTCCCACTGCGCTGGTGCCGGCCCGCCGCGACTTCACCGCCATTGCTGCGGACAGGTGGCTTGGGGCCTCAGTTTTGCTTTGCGCAAAATGTTCAGGGCTTTACCAGGACGTGGCGTTTAGTGGGGTTTGAGTTTAGGGTTCGAGAGGGATGCCTGGGGTTCTCGGGCATCATTAGAGGCGGAGTATAGATGCATTTTGTGTCGGAGCTTTGCGAGACCATGAGGCGGAGGATACTTGGTGGGTTCGGGTCCAGATATTCCAGATTCGGATACTGACTGAATTTCACGGCTGAGGCGGAGTATTTGGGTTCAGGGTCTGGGTGTCAGAGTGTAGGGCTTGGGGATTTATTGTTGATAGGGCTGGGTCAGAGAAACCTTGTTTTAGGAGGCATGTTCATAAAAAACCTGGTGGCAGTCTGTATGCCCATAGCATGTATCTACCTACATGTGTGTGTATATATATATATATTTATATTTGTATTTATATATATATACACACCATAAAAATATATATACACGTACACACCATAGACCACACATATATATATATATATATATACCGTGTATATATATATATATACATATATGCACGTCATATATATATATATACATACATACATACATACATACATACATACATACATACATACATACATACCATATATATATATACACATGTATATATGCTGCAGCATATTCCACTCTATACGAGCGCAGCTTA
>CAJNDV010035468.1:5978-19846 GCA_905221635.1 Symbiodinium sp. CCMP2456
ATTATATTACATTACATTATATTATAATATATTATGTTATATTATATTATATTATATTATATTATAGATTATATATAATAGATCGCCGCCCAAAACCGGAGAAACTAAGAAGCCGGTGCTACTGCGCCGTCCATGTCGCCCTCCACACGCATGTCTGGAACATACATGCAAGACCTGTGAAGCGAGGCATGGGATGGAGAACTGAGGGCTTATAACACTCATTTCCAAGTTCAAAGAATGTGATTGAGTAGGGTTTAGGGTTTAGGGTTTAGGGTTGAGGGAGGTCCTGAATTAAAATTATGAGCCACTGGGAAGGTTCAGCGCTTCATTACTACTCATAAACTGACTTTTCCAGGGTCGTGGTGTGATGTCGTTGGGATAAGGTTTCTGAGTTGTTTATGCTGCCTGGACCCAACCCCAATCTTTCTACCGTAAGCCAGATTCCACTGTCCAAGAGCAACACAAAGGAGTAAACCCAATCCTGGCCGTGAAGAATTTCCATTCACAGCCATTATGACGAAGTACTGAATTTCTGTGAAGAAGCGGCCCAGGCTGTGATCGGTCGAATTGTGTATAGTTTTGCTGAAAAGGTGTAGCTTGAGGTGTAGGGGTTCCTATTTTGCTTAATATCGGGATTGCAGGCTTCTTACGCTCAAGGCGGCTTTGTGAAGGTAGGCGAGAGCTTAGGGTTTCAGATTAAGAGCTTAGGGCTTAGAAGCTTAGGGGCGTCCGGCAAGAACAAGAACCAACTCTGCAACTTTTAGGGTTTAGGGTTGAGGGGTTTCGCAACCAACGCATCCTAAGGTCCAGACATTCCGCTGCCCTCGGCTGCGACCATTTCGCGGAGCATGGCCATTACAGCCTCGCTGCCTCCGCAATTGGCGAAGAGTGTTTAGGATTTGGGGTTTCCGAAAATAGGGGACCCTAATATATTACCCTAAATAGTAGGATCCTTATTATAAGGACCCCAAAATAAGGTACCCCTCATTTTTAGAAACTGCCATTTAGCTTTGCGGTAAATGGAATGTCCACTTTACACGTGCCTTAGATCGTTGCTAGTGTGTTGCAGTCTGCTTTTGTTCTCTTATGAATCTCCAGGGTGTGTAGACCTCGAACTGCTAATCTAGGGGGCTAACTAATTACCAATACTAATTTCGGACTTCCTTACTATAACTATAGTATAATGGGCCGCAAAACCTTGTTCGAATTATTAAGGGCCCTATACTAACATTTCGGATCCGTGAGTTCCGGCATGACTTCGTCACGTGCTCAGGTCGGGATCCGGGTTGCAGCGCTGTCACATCTTCAGGTTCTCTCCGGTTTAGGGGTTTACAGTAGGGGTTTAGGGTTTAGGAGTTTAGGGATTTAGGGTTTAGGGGTTTAGGGGTTTAGGGTTTAGGGGTTTAGAGTTGAGGGGTTGAGGGGTTGAGGGTTTTAGGGTCCCGCTTGGGTACCTGGATTTAGCTTGGGAACGGTTGATGATATAAATCCTGCATCGCCCGTAATAAGGAATATACCATAATCCCCATAGTTTAGGGTCCTGAAGGTAATGCAGGATTTATATCATCAACAGGCATCTCCAGATTTCCCACTCAAAGCTGGAAAGCTGGCAAGCTTGACCACACCCTACATCGCGAAGCCAGAACAACGCCTGAACTCGTAAGATATGCAGACTGCCCCTAAGGAACCCAATTCCACCAGAAGCATTCCCTCCCAACAGTATACAACCGGCCTACTACCATCCTAAACCCACGAAGCGGATTCGTGGATCCTAGAACAGGGACGAGGATTTGTCGGACTTCTGGCAGAGCCGGTACCTTGAACTGCTTAAACCTTCCTGCGTGTAGGACCGCTATAACTATCAGTACTATGTATTCGGGTACATTAATGTAGGTTTTGGTGGTTTAACGCAGATTGGGGTTGTACAGGGCTCCTAGGATTTAGGGCTTCCGCAAGAACCACAGATCCAAAGCAAGATGGGGTTACGGATGCAGAGTTGAAGGCACGGGCTCAATCGAACAAGTCAGTTAACCTCACGACTCATGTCTGGCTAGGGTTCGGGCGATCAGTCAGCTTGTTGTGCGCCACCACCATGAAGAGCACCTGAACTTAGGTGGTAGCAGGGCATGCCATTCGGAGCTTGTGATCTACAGCACCTGTCTCTGTCTTGGGGGATCTCATGCCAGAGCACTAAGCCCAAACCCAGTCCGGCTGTAGCCCGTGATGAAATCAGCTTTGACTTACCGTCCCCCTGGGACCTCCGACACCTCGTCTTGGCCACATGAAAATGATATTTACTCGCACGAAGCCCTATAAAACATTTCTACAAGCCCTGAACCCTAAACTCCCAACCTCCTATTGAAATGGAACGCCACAAAGATCCAAAGCCCGAACCCCTTAACGCTCCAAGCTCGAGCCCCTAAACAACAAGCTCTCGGCCAGGCCCAACACTTCTCTACTCCCCTTACCCCCTAAGCCCTAAAAATCCTAAAGACCCAACGCACTAGACCGTCCGAAATCCTAAACCCCTACACACTAGACCTTTCTAAACCCCTGAACCCCTAAACCTAAACCCTAGTTAACAATCCTAAAACTCCAAAACCTGAACCCTAAACCCCAAAACCTGAACCCTAAACCTTAAAACCTGAACGTCTGGAGCAGGCCTTCTCCAAAGACTCCTTGCCCTCGTTGATGAGGTCCAGAAGCAGCTTGTCCTGGCAGGCTTTACATAGGGTGCCTTTTAAGGGTTTGGGGTTCAGTGCTGCGCTTAAGGGCTTTAGGGCGTGGGATTCCTTTTAAGGGGTAAGGGTAAGGTTTAGCGTCACGTGGGAGCCTTGGTTTCAGGTTTCTCGCCTTGTTCTATAGGGCTTTCGGGTTTACAGGGTTAGGGGCTTAAGATTTAGGGCTAAGGCTTTAGGGTTTAGGTTTAGAGGGTTAAAATTTAAGATTTAGGGTTTCGGGCTTCGGCCTTAGACTAGAGTGCGGTTTAGGTTTCTTCGGGTGCCCTTGTTCCTACTCGTTCAGTTCGATGAGATCCCGGAAAAATATAAGGGCACTGCTGCGGGACTCCACTACCTCAGCCCACACCCATAACCCAAAGCCTAAACCCCGAACCCGAAGCCCTAGTCGACAGGAGAGCCCCCGATCTCTTGGGACAGGTACCAGCAAGCTTAGGAACAGGATGAAGCTTCGAGTCTCCGAGAGATCTTTGTAGCTTAAGCGATGGGGCCGGGAAGCTGCTAGCTTTAGGGCTTGGGGTCTAGGGTGTCGGCTCTTGGATCAGGGTTTAGAGTTTACGGTCTAGGGGCTTGGGGTGGCTGAGTTTACGGTCTAGGGGCTTGGGGTGGCTCACTTTTGACTACTTTGCGCTCGTGGCTGGAAGCTTAATTCTCTACGATGCCGGGTTGTCGCGGAGGGTCTGTCTCTCTAGGGCTTTGGCTTTAGGTGTCTGCCTCTGCATGGTCGGGTTCCAAGTGCATATGTTGATGTAGGCTGATGCTTTTTGAGATGGCGACCGGGCTTCTAAATTCAGAAAAGGGTTTGGAAGTGCTTCCAGCTGGTTTGTCCGTCAATCTCTCTCTCTCTCTCTCTCTCCCTCTAAAACTCTGTCTCCCGCAATCTCGCTCTCCCTCCAAGTCCTCTTTCTGCGTGTTTGTCCAAAGCCCCCTTCCCTTCCCCAGACGGCACAAGACCATTTGTCGCGATCTACTCTCTCCCATACAGACCTCCTAGCCCTAAACCCTCAACCCTACACCCTAAACCCTAGCCCTCATCACACTAAACTCCAAACCCTAAACCTGCAATTCTAGCTGCTGCTTGCCACCAGGACCTGGCTTCAAAGGAAGCTCCCGAAGTTCCGAAATGTATCTTCTTCTCACCCCTGTATGGGTAATTCTGTAAAATTAGGGTCCCTGTTCGGGGTTCTCTAAATTAGGGTCCTTTGTAGAATCCTTTTCATAAGGGTGACGTACTATTTTGGGGACCCCAAAAAGGGACCCTAAAATTCAGAGAACTACCCCAAGCCCTGCGACCTTATGAAGGGTTCCCCATTCTATCACCTAACTACATCCTTTAAAGGGGACCCTATTGCAGAACAATGTTATACCCTTAATGGGGTATCTTGATCCTGAAACCCTGGGCCCTGCAAACCCTGAGATTTAATCAGGTTCGGCGCACGTATGGCTGCTTGTTCCTGGGCATGGTTTTCATGTTTTGAGTGTTTGAGGTTTAAAGATAGTGTAGGTTTGAGACTGAGGTGGAAGATTCGCACAAACCCTATGAGCCCTCATAGCCTCGATTCCCCTAAACTGTGGCCCAGAGTGGTCTTGCGCCTACCGGGCCTACACTCCTTAATCCGATCTGGGGTATTGCGGATATACTACAATAATTTGCAAAATGTGAACCGAACAACACTCATGACATAGTTGATATGTAGTTGTATAGCAAGTAGTGGGAGAGTCTATAGTACACGCATGTTGTGCCAGCCGGCTGCAAGGATACAATAAACTGTTATCGCCTTCTGTTCAGAGCTGCAGAGGATTTTGTAGGTGCCATAGTTTGTAGAGGGCGGTAGTAAAGTACAGAACCACAACCTTAGTCCTGAGCAGGGCGTATTTATGTGGGGTCACCACTATAGATTCGGGTTACCGACCATTGCAAGGGCGTAGAATCCTTTAGGATAGTAATTGCCCAGCTGTTTCTCATGTTGCCTTGGAGAGGTGCTACACGGCTCGACGGAATGCTCAGACCATGCGCAATCGCCCACTGAGGAACGTGATTTAGTGCGGCTCGCAGGCTGTGGGATTGGGAAGTACCTGCCTCAGGTAAACTAAACAATAATCGTCTAAGCCTCAAGTACGGGCAGTGCCACCCCTCTAAGCTCTACCTTAAGAACCCAAAACCCACTTTTTTGCAGGTTCTTATTATAAACCCTAATAAAGGATTTATAGGGACCCTACAAAAAAAGTAGGTTTTGGGTTCTTAAGGTATTCCCTAAGCCCGGAAGCCTGATCATAAACTTGAGCGGAAATCCAGAACTGTACACAGACAAACTGAGCTTGAAATTCGAACCCTGCGTTGCAACCCCGAGACCTTGAACCGTTTTCCCAAAAACCCTTAAACCCCAAGCCCTAAACCGTGACCCCGACACCCTAAACTCTAAGCCCTCAAGCCTAAACCCCAAACCCTAAGCCCTAAACGCGAAGTGTTCTGAGGAAAGGGCTGGATGGACGCCGCAAAGGGACGCTCGTTGGAGAGGTATTTCTCCAGCACGCCGCGGACCTAAAAAAAAAGTTTAGAGCACATGAGCTTATAGGGTTTAGGGTTTAGAGCTTATGAGCTGTAATGTAGGATTTAGAGTTTAGGTCTGCTGGGTGTTATGGTTTAGGGTTTAGCTTGTTTGTTGTTCTCCCTCTCTCTCTCTCTCTCTCTCCTGGTGCAAAGTACGGCCTGGAGTTTAGTGTTGCGGCCGTTGGTCACGATGCGCTGGTCTTGAGTGACGTCGTACACCGGGATACGAACCCTAAACCTTAGTCCATAAACGGCGGTTGCAGGGCTCGTGGACACTGCTCTTGATTCGGGAGTTACGGATTACAAAATCTATTCACCAAATGGCATCATGTACCTATGTAGGACGTATTTCGGCCTTTGAAGCATAATCGAAACATTACCTAACTACATCCTAAAGCCCTTCATTGGCCCTAAAGCCCTACCCCCAAGACCCAAATCCTAAAACCGAAATCTCAACCCCAAACCCCAAAACCCCACACCCCTAAAACCCAAACCCCTGAACCCCAAACCACAAACCCTAAACTCAGAAGGGCCAACGTCGTGCAAAGGTACAAAGCACGTTCGGGCCTTACTGCTCCACTCTGCCAGACCTCATACCTATGCCCCAAGAAACCTACCTTTTCAGGGTTCCTTATCATCGCTACACGTCCACGAGGGCCTTTCCCGCCTCCGAAAGGATGTGGAGGTACCCCTGCGAGTTCGCGGTTTCCCCAGAGTCTTGGCGGCCTGGTGCACATTGCTCTTAGTCGCCTTGTCAGTCTCCTTGCAAAGATCCACAAGGCCGTGAAGTTGGCCTGCGTTCTGCGCGTGAGCGATGTTGGCGGGGGTATCGTACACATTCAAGACTTTCTGCACTTCATCGGCCTTGCCATACGACAAGAGAGCGCCCACGAACATGTACAACTTTCTGATTGGGCATTTCATGTGGCCGAGTCTGCAGTATTTCAAGAAGCACCATGGAGAGTGATACTGGTGAGTCTTCTTTCCTCCCAAGTTGATACACCCAGGGCAGCCGTAAGCGTCGGTCAAAAAGGAAATCACTAGCTTTCGCAGAGCCTTTCCACAATCTAGAGTCTTATAGAGATACTGAAAAGGTAGGTCTGGGGCTACAGGTGGAGTCTAAGGGCACGACATTAAAACATACAATCACGTGCACTTGTCGAATGCCGGGTCAGCTACCGCTTCTGGGCTTCTTGTGATTTTCTTCTATGCGTCCTCGAAAAGATCGGTTCTGTGGAGTTACGGTGGGGCTTAGGCTTTGGGTGTGTTGGGCTTCAGTCTTTAAAGTCTAAAGAATCAAACAACCCTAGACGATGCTCCCAAAGCAGCCCCAGGAAGACCCTGGGCGGAATCCCCATACAGTAGCCAAGTGCATACATGGGAAAAAGCCTCATGGACGACTGAGATTCAAAGGTTCGTTCTACTATCGGGCTCAAAATGCCCTACTTGTAGTAGACTCCACTGTAGTTCCTTTATGGGGGCGGCTTTTTTAGGATCCGGAATGTAAAAGCAGCTATACAAACCAACAAGAGGAACTACAATGGCGAATATAGGTACCCCAAGACCCTGAACCCTATGCAAAAAACCCTGAACCCTGAAGCCTGAGTTTATAGAATGCCCTTGTAGAACCCTTATAGAACATCCATTAAAAAAAAAAAAACCTTATAGCACCCTTGAAAGGAACTACGATGGAGACTGAGGGGTACTTTGTTTCGAAGCCAGCAGCAGTCTCGGCAGCAGCTTCCCGGTTGGCGAAGCCTGGTCAAGTCGCAGACTGGCCACGGTTTGGGGCTGGGGGCTTAGGGTTTAATAAGGGCTTGGGTTTCAGGGGCGTATAGGGATGGGTTTATGTAGGGCTTAGGGTTTAGGGTTTAGGGGGTTGTATCCCAAACGATGATCTTCAACACGGAGCAGTCCATAGGATCCTCGCAGCTCAACCCAGGCGCAGCAGGGTCGCTAGATTTATCGGGTTCTTTATACGTTCTATGGGTTTGCTGTGGGGCTCTGCCTGGGGTTTGATAGGTCTTTTCTAGTTCTTCGGGTACCCTATAGGCCAGTTATATCGGGACTATCACGGGATAGTCAGAGGCCTAGAGGTTGATTTAGCCCTTGTTTCGAGTTTAGAAGCTATCACCCATACCGACTGAGTAGGTGTGATATGGGCTTTAAGTTTTGCCCGGATGTGGAGAAAGGTTTAGGAGTTTGGGGTGTAGGGTGAATGCCGCAAGACCATGTCCAAGACAAAGCATACTGCGAATTAAAGATGCAGGCACCCCTCCTAAACCCCTCCCCCCAAACCTACCAAGGCTGCCAAGGGTTCGGGTTTGGGGACCATAGGGTACGTCAGATTGGAAGCGGTGCTACCGTGGCAGCATTGGAGCGTTGAGCATGATCCTAAGTATCCGAGGCACCTCAGCTCATCTCCCGTAGACTTCCAGCACATCCTAACATGAAACCTGGGAAATCATGTGCCGATATCGTGTTTGTGAAGAACCCACAGTATTTAGCCAAACCCTAGCAAACTTGAAGCTGCAAGTTCTCGAACCCTTCAGAGAGCCCAAAAAAAAACCCGACTACAACCATTACACCCCGAACGGCCCTGCACCTTAAGCCGAACTGTCGAAGGAAACGTCGGAATCTCACCCTAAACTGTAAACTGTAAACCCTACCAGAAAGGACGGAAAACACAACAAATCATCCCAAACAACAGTCCCCTCTCAACCCTGAACCCAACGAGCCCTATAAAGCCCTAAACCCCAAACCTCCCCAAGGTCGTGGGAAGCACCTGAGAAGACCTGCTCGACCAAGGCCGGACCCTTCGTGTCCACATAGAAACCTTAAGGTTACCGGCTCTAGGGTTGAGGGTTCAGGGTTTAAGGTTTCCGGCTTTAGGGTTGAGGGTTCAGGGTTTACGGTTTAGGAGTTAGGGTTTAGGGCTGAGGGTTCAGGGTTTACGGTTTAGGACTTAGGGATGAGGGTTTAGGGTTGAGGGTTCAGGGTTGTTCAGGGTTCAGGGTTTAGGAATTAGGGTTGAGGCTTTAGGGTTGAGGGTTTAGGGTTCAGGGTTCAGGGTTTGGGGATCTGATTCAAAGAACGGGTTTAAGGATTCAGGCTTTAGGGTTCAGGGTGTTGGCCTTCGGGGCAGCGGGTCTAGGAGGGGTCTTATTCACGAAGGAGAGCTTTCGGGTTTTGGATTAATGGCCTTACGACACACACTTTGAGGAGGGATTTGGAACGGTGAGGCATACCTCGGCTGCTCTAGATGCTCTCAGAACTGCTTGAGCGGTTAGGGCTGACGGTTGCACATCTCATCGTTGTCCCGCACGCTTAGCAAGACAAACGTCGGTTCAGGGTTGAGGGGTTGGGATTACATTCGCGATCCAGAGATTTGCCCAGTAAGGCGCAGTAGCTAAGTAATTACTTAGCTAGTTTATTGGCGTGTCAGTGAGTCAGTGGATCAGCGTGTCTGTATGTCTGTCGGTTGGTTGGTCGGTCGGTCTGTCTGTCCGTCTGTCTGTGTCTGTCTGAATGTCTATCTGTCTGTCTGTCTGTCTGCCTGCCTGCTTGCCTGCCTGCCTGGCTGTCCGTCTGTCTCTGTGCGTGCTTTATTATTGAATACAACCCGGACAGTGACATACACACAGTCAAAGAAATGTAACATGTAGGTGCTGGTTTGCTCTTGACGCAGCTGACTCACGAACTGTTTCAGGCTCGCCAGCCCATGGACTTACTTCAGTCTGCCAAAAGAACCCTCGCCGCCAGCTGCAAACTCTGTAAGCCACGCCACTGCACCCTTAAGGAACCTAAACCCTAAACCCTAAACCCTAAACCCTCGTTTGGGGGTTCAGGGCTTGCAGGGGGTTCGGCTTAGACTTAAAGATTCAGGCCCGTCATCCGCTCTCTACTTTACAGCACCGTGAAAACCGAGCGTTTGAGCCCGAAATCACAAAACACACCGAAGCCTGAACCCTTAGACCCTAAACTCCATGAACCCTGGAACCTGATGCCTGAACCCGAAAATATCCCTGGAGCTCAAAACCTCTGCACCTCACCCTGAAGCCGAATATGCGTGCCTTCACGCTTCGCATCGGGCTTTGCAGCGTAAGGAATAATCTTAGGCTACCAGTTCAGGTCCCTGAGCCCTGTGTTAGACCCGTAAACCCTTGAATCAAGGGTTTGCATCTAAACAAAGACAAACAACCAAATAACAATCGGTGCGCAAGTTATATCTATATATATATATATATATACATGTATATAGACACGCGTACATCTTCATACACCAAATACATTGTCAATTCTGAGCTTGGGGAAGCGAGGCAGGAATGAAGCAACGCAAGTCAGTTCAGGTAAAAGATGGTAAAAGGCAGCAAAGCTTCAACAAACAGCAAGCCTAGAACCGTTTTCGATCATATCGAAACCCTAAACCCCCAACACCTCAAGCCTAAACTCCTTCCGAAACTCGCAGAAGTCCTGATAATAACTCGGTGCCCGAGCCATCCAACAGAGCCAACAGATCTTCCCGGGGCGCTGGGGCATCCTCAGCCCAAGGTAACGGCTGTGGCTTTGAATGGGCTTAGGGTCTAGGGTTCTATGGTTGATCCCTGTTTGGCATAGAGCGTCTTCAGGGTTTATAGGGATTAGGGCCTGGAGGGCGCAATATACGGGTCTCAACAATTAGAATAGGGTTCTGGGGTATATTATCCTATACTTCTAATAAAGAACTCCCCAAACACTATAGGTAACATTCAAGGCCCCTGTATGAGTGTGTTTACGGTGTGAAGATTCAGGTCGTGTCGCTTTGGGGGTTCGTTTGTCCGACGTTTGTACAATCTTTGGTGTCGCAAGGCTGTTCTAGGCTTGCTGGAGTTTCGCTTCGATATACCCGAAACCCTGAAGCCAAACCTTAGCCCTAGACCCGAAGACTCCGAGAATACACAAATACCTGCTTGGGCTGGAGTCTATAAGTACCTTTTTTGTTCAACCAGTTCTATATGTAGGATCGCAAAATTCAAAAGACGTGCCATGGAGTCTATACATATCACCTGCGTTGGGCAATTTTGAGTCTCAGGGTTTAGGATTCCGGGGTTCGGGAGCCAGGGTCCGAGGATGCCGAAGCGTGTTCGATCGGTTTTGACTTTCGGGGGTGGAGTTTTGATGTGGTGGGCTCTCAGGCTTATAGAGGTTGTGAGCTTAGGCTAAGCACGCCGACTTATGCTGTAAAGAGTCTTAACGCTTCGAGAACGGCTTTGGCTTCATTCGTACTTTCACCGAATTGCCTACAAGCCGACGTTTGGAGCCACTCAGCTTAAAGTCACGACTTTTCAATCAATCGCATTGTTAAAGGGAGGCCTTATAGACCTTATTTCGCAAACCCTAAACCCACGAGTGTGTGGTCAGCAGCTGCCATCAAAGGATACTATTAATACTTGTGCCGTAGACCCTAAAGCGAAACCCGAAAGACTCTAAATCAAGCACTAAACCCTGAGCCGAAAACCCTAATTTTAAACCTTTCCAGCTCCTCAAAACACACTGCGCCGACCTAGAAACCCTAAACCCTAAACCCTACCGTGAAAGTATACATTCCCAAGAAGTGGCAGGCTCCGTCTTCGCACTCATGTCAAACTCACCTTCAAACGGCGAAATCTTCTTCACCTGCCAACCATGGTCAAGTACTGTAGGGGCCTGAATAATTAGAACAAGGTTTTGGGCTTCTTAATGGTCAAGTACTGTAGGGGCCTGCATAATTAGAATACATTTTTGGGCTCCTTCATGCTATAATTATACCAAGGAACCCTAAGGACTAATATTGGTAGTTATTTAGGCTTCTACATTAGGCTCTGGGTTCAGGGTGTGGTGGAGTTCAAAATTTAGGGAGTGGTAGGATAGGACGTCGGGGTGAGGGTTAGGCAAGGTTTCGGGTTTTGGGGTCCACTGGGGTTTACGGTTTAGGGCGGAGGGTTGAGGGTTTGGGTCGGAATGCTTCGGCAGCTGATGTGCTTTCCGGAGGTTAGGGCCGATAATCAAGGTTCAATGCATCTGCTTGTAAGGGGAGGTGGAGGGCGATCAAGGCGTGAAGGCATCTGACTGTGCGCTTAAACCAAACATGACGTAGTGTTCCTAGCGCTGACTGCACGTCTGCACTGGCGTCACGTTCATGAAAAACAAGACCACCTAGGTGACTATCAGGACAAGCACTATTGCAACGGTTCTCAACAACCACGAACGTAGTTGTATGCCAGGCATAACTCTATACTAGCTTGTGCGGTCGGGTTCGACTATTATAAGCACAACATGAAAAAAAGGACAACCAGTACCGATACTTGAAGGTACGGCTTGCATAGGGACTGGATTCAAGACCAGCAAAGCCCAACAAAACAAAAACACGCCGAAAGACAACCCGGTAATGTTAGTTCACAACAATGGTAACCAGAATGACCGTAATCATAATTATGTGCGATATCAGTTTCCATCACCCTAAACCCCACTCTAATTCGCCTAACCACAAACCCCTAAACCGTTGGACACAGGCAACAACAAAACCACACAACCAGTGCTTCTCAAGACATCGTTCCGCCTTGGAGGGGTCCTTGAGCTCCAACCTTCCAGTACGAGCTTTCTTGTTTCGTTCTTTGGGTGGTTGGGACGGGTCTTGGACTCACGGGCCCAAGGGCAAACCTTTTTTTCTCATAGAAAAAGTTCAAGGAGTGCTTGGTTTAGGACTTTGGATCGTGGCCATAGTTTAGATGGAGTCCTTGGATCCTTAGGCACATATGGGATGCTCAAACCTTGCTTAAGCTGCATTGAACGAGTTTCAGAAGGAAGATGAGGATTTTTACGGAGATAATGGAAGCGGGACCAAGCTTCCTAATGCGAATGTGCCATACTTGGGATATGTAGAGGATGAAGCGACGAATTCGCGCGGCACTGCCAACACAACACAAGTACCCATTATGGCAACCTTATATCATACTCTAAACCCTAATTAGATGGCCCCTCAGCAACGTTGAGCCTTAGACAGCACCCTAGACCCTCAACCCTAAGCCCTCACCTACCCCTTGTAGCACCCTTCTTAGATTCGACCCAGCGACTTCGCCAACAACTCGCCGGCCGAGACGATGCTGCCCGGGCTCAGCGAATGAGAAACCTCGCCGAGAGATATTCTACTCAGGGATTCGAGGTTTAGGGTGTAGGGTTTAGGGGTTTAGGGGTTTAGGGTTTAGGATTCCCTACATTAAGTCATACACTGAAAACTTAAGCCTTAAAAACCTTACATAGATAGGGTGGGGGGGCGGCGGTTTGGAGCCTTAGGGATAGGGCTTAGGAGTCATACAGTTAGGTTAAGGAGTGGGGGTTGAGGGTTTAGGGTTGAGGGCTTGAAGTTCGGGGTTTGGGCCTTAGGCTTTCAGCTGAATGACTTCTCGTATTTGAGAGTTGAGATGCTGCAATCAAAGATCAGGTGATGGGGATTTGGGCTTGGAAACTGCATGTAAGCCCCTGCTTCATAAACGCCATGTCATTCCAGGCCTGAGTATGGAGATCCCCTTTTCAACATTTTAGGAGCGTCTACGGAAGGGGGCTTCTGAATCCGCGCCCTATAACCCTAAACCTAAACAAGTGTCCGCTGCACATCAACACTCGAAACCTTTGCCCACAAGCCCTGCAGTCCCCTCAGGAGCTCTAAATCGCAAACTTACATACACGACTGCCAGTGCCTCGAACCCTAAAACCAAAAACCTATGTAAAACCTGTGTAACAGCAACGAAGATGAATAAGCAGAAACTGCAAATCCCTAGGCCCTAAACCCCCAAATCCTAAACCCCAAGCCCTCCCTGCCCCATTATTCCGAACACCCTCCCCAAGAGCACTATCCTGGCCTTTCCGGCCTCACTGGACTTCAAAGCCTGCCGCTGGGCTGCATTATAAGGTTTATAAGGTTTATAAATTTATAAACCTTATAAACCCTAAACCCTTTACGGTTTAGCATCATAAGGCGTAAGGTTTAGGGTTTAGGGGCTTAGGGTTCCTACACAGAGGCCCCATAGTAGTTCCTTTTTGCGGCTTACATTTAGGATCCTATTAGGTAATCCCCCAAAGGAACTACTATGGGGCCTGTGGGTAGAGGGTTCCTATGATGGGGCTCCTGTAAGGATCCCCTAGAGGGGCTCCTGTCAGCGGCTCCTCGAGCCACTCCTTTCAGGGGTTCCTTTAAGGGCTCCGAAGGAGGTTCCTATACCGGGCTCCTGTAAGGGCTCCTTTAGGGCTACCAGAAGGGCCTTTAGTGATCAGACTGTTTTCTTGGTCTGTTGTAGTTGTAGTATAACATATACGGACTATAAGCGGAAACTATAAGGCCTTGCAGATCGCCCAATAACCGAAGGAAATGACACAATCTCGACATTGAGTTCAAGGCTTTAGGGCTTTCTCGGGCTTTGGGGTTAAAGGCCACACTGTCGGAACTATGCTAGATCATGGGATCGCCGAAACGCTTGATAGGACTGGAACTGGCAGTTGAGGAGGTTAACACGGTGCCTAAGGCTTCCACACATGGGAGTGCATGTGGGTAGTTGTCAAAATTA
>CAJNDV010035470.1:0-17782 GCA_905221635.1 Symbiodinium sp. CCMP2456
TATATTGTATTATATTAAATTATATTGGTAGCCCAAGTTCCAAGGCCAGATATCGAACCCGGCGGCCAGCGAGGGCTTGGTTGGTTATCTCGCTGTCCTTGTGGGCGGCCTGGCTGCAGACGGACATTTGGTTTCGAGTCCTTTTCATACTATCTGCTTTGCTTGAGCATATGCTGCAGTATACCTTCCTGTTCTGCATGTTGCACTATCTGTCGCCTTCCTGGTTTGGTTCCCTTCGTCCCCTTACAGTCTTAGTCTTCACTTTTTTAGGGCTGATTGCTTGTCCTTGCATGAAATTCAATGAATTCGCTCCCTCTGTTTTCCAGCCGAGGCCGCTCTTGCCGCAGGGGCCGTCGCGGAGATGCACAGAGAGTTGATATGTGCAGGATTTGTAGAGAGAGAGGGGGAGAGAGAGAGCTTCATGGGGACACACGCACTGGGTCTGAACCAGGAGGCCTCACAGGGCTTGTCTGTTGTCGGTAATCTTAAAGAAGCCAGTGCGATTGCGGCCCCATCCTGTTTTACTCTGAGGTTCTCGGAAACAACTATTGGTGGACAGGAGTAGCAAAGTACAACGAGTACCAGCAGATGGCAAATTATGCTGCTCACCCAGCTTAAGACACTTACCTTTGCCGCCGCATTCATTGCCCTGCTGGCTCAGGTCAACGTCGACCCTTCCGTTGACAAGGGCACCTCCTTCATGGATGCTGGCTCCGTGTACTTCAAGGACTTGCCCACTAGGTGAGTTCCGAACAATTCCTCGGACCAGCTTGGCTGTGCAAGAGTTGAGATCTTGGCCGAGGAGGGCTCGAGCGTAGACTTGACCAAAGCGATCGCGTTTCGGAATGGTTTGACATATTGCAGCTTGGCCGGAACCGACACACTTGTGGAAAGATTTGCGGCTCCTTTGCGACCCAGCCTGCTAGGTGTGGCTCCGATATATTCCGAGCCTTTGGAAGGAACGGGCAACGAGCGAAAGACCGCAGCAGGCCTTCGGGATGAGCAGCCGTGGTAAAATCGACGTGTGCATCCGGAGTTCGCATTGAGGTTTCGTGATTCCGAAGAGCGGTGCCTGGGCCAAAACTCATCTACATGATACAGATCAGGGAAAAATCATCTCTTTCGTTCTGCCTCTTCTTTGCTGTAGGTTTTTTGTTTCTTATGTATTTTTTTTTTATTATCGCGGGTTTGTTACAATTGTTGTTCTGCATACTTCGGGGTTTGCTCTCCTTCTCGTTACAGTTGAAAAAATTGGGTGTTCCTTTTCTTTCAGCGACTGCTAATTCTGTCGGTCTTGTTGTTACATCTGTGATTATACAGTATCGCGATCTGGATATGATAGCCGGAGTCTTGACGTGGATGACACCAGTCCAGCGGAGCAGAATGTGATGTTCAGAGTAGCAAGAGTCGTGTTTGCAGAGAGAACGTCTGCCCATAGCAGCAACAACAACAAGTTAATGTTGGAGTGACTTTGCATTACCAGAGACAGCTGACTGTACATCTCGCAAACTATGCATCAACGATCTGCCCTCGACCACAAATCCTGGCAATGTAGTACAGCAGCTGCAGTCAGCAAGCAGCGGCGAACATCGTGAATGTGCTGACTTGCGGGTTGCGTGCTTGGTGTAGAAACTGCTCCATCGTTCTAGACAGGGGGTTTCTACAAGAATGAATGCAGTCGGTGCTGTTATGTATTTGTGCAGTGCAGGAGTCGGGCCACCAGCTTTCAGCACTGCGTAGTTAGACGTCAGCTTGTGGTGCAATCAGGGGCAGGCACTGGAAACCCTGAGGGGTGGCAATTGAATGATCGAACTCGTGGCGCAGAGCAGGGAATGGATGCGCCAGGTATAGAGAATCTGTGTCAAGATAGGAGCGCAGAAGATAACAGCCAAGACACTCATGACAAGCCGTGAAGAGATGCAAGCGAAAAGCGAAAGTCTACGAGCTGACAGATGCTGCCGGTGGCCTTTGGCCATCGATTTCTCAATGTTTTGTCATTGTTGCGTTGTTGAGATTACGGACAGCCGCTTGTGGTTCCATTTTCCAACGGTCTTTTATAAAGCTCGGCGACGCGAGCCACGGCATTCGCGTGTTCAGAATTGGGGGGCAGCATGCCGGGCAGCAACTGCAAGTTCCCGGAGTAGATGCCCGAGGGGAGACACGACCAAGTCGGATTAGAACCCGAAGCCCTGCGAGTTGCAGTACCTTTCGTCGATTTTTCATCGCAGAGACGATCCAAGCAAGCGGTTTCTGGCACTAGGAACTCTCGACTTCTGGGCTGTTGGCACAGATTGCTGTGGAACGACGGGGACTCCGCTTCTTGGCACATTGGGAGCTGCGTGCGCGGATGTTTGTCCTGACGAACTGTTGGCCACCGACCTTGAGGTTTCAGTGCCATGATGCCACATCCCCCTTCGCCCGCTCTGGCCTGCGAATCGTAGAGGACAATCACAAGGCCGTCCGAATGAGTTTCATTTGATCTATTCAGCAGAACCGGCAAAGAAATGTACAAGGCCATGTACCAGCTGGCGGTGCAGGAGACGATGCATATCGCATGTGATCTGATGTGACAGAAGCGCACATCTCTGGTTGACTCGGGGCATATCGCATTGCAAACCCTGCTTGAAACAACACTCCTGGCCCAAACTGCCAGGAGTGGACCGCAACGACTGGGATCCCTGCACGCAACCCGTTGTTCTTCCAGTGTCTTGACTGCGCCTCAAGTCCAGATCACTAGTTTGTGTGGTCGTTGTGTTTTTGTTGCAGGTGGGTCGTGGATCCAATCGCAGTGGAGGAGCACTACAGAAGTCCGTGCCTTCACCATGCTGCCCAAAGCAAGTGCCGACATTGTGCTGGAATTGCCAGACTGCTTGCAATCAGGCCTCTCCAGCAACAGCATGTTCAAGCTGACATGTGGCTACGGTATCGTAACTCGGCCGGAATCGAAATGGATGACAAGTCGATCTCGGGGGCAGTGGGGTGGTTGGCTCTGAGGCAGCATTCTTTATTGCCTACGTACTCCACATGGTCTTCCGCCACTTCAAGGTCCTTTAAAAGGCCTTGTCACTCCTTGCAAAGCGGAGCGAGTCACTAGCTTTTCATAAGCTAATCTGTCGCACTCTGTTCTGGAGTGTCGGGGGCAGTGAATACGCAAGCTTTGCACCACAACAGGTCAGCTTCACACAGCCGATGACTTCACGACGAAGGGCGTGCACAAGCCCTGGTTCGAAAAGACCTCACGTGGTTCGGTTGGATGCAGGAGGTCCTGACTTCTTGAGTTACGTAGCGGACGCAAACGCAGAAGTCGAAGTTGACTGTCAGCTGCTGAAACTTGCACTTCGATTTTGCAGGCCTGCATTTCAGTGTTTCAAATGAAGCTGCAGTACAGGCATCAGAAACACGTTGCGTGGATAGGATGCCTTTCAAGACGGGTTAGGTGGCAAGCATGAAGAGATTGTTGAAACAATGTGGCAAGAAGCTGTTTCTTGGAAGTGGTTTGCAACAGCCTTGGTCCCAAAGATGCTCTGCACGTTAATCTGCACGTTGTTAAACAAGTTTTCGGGGAAACGAAGGCTTAGGATTAGTTTGCTTTGCCGCTTCTCGCGGCTTCCCTGTGCACGCCTGCACCCGCTACCTGCCCCGACGCAGCACATATACTGCTCAGAGGTTTAGGTGGGGTTCCGCTTCACCTCCCCTTGTGGAGGCCCCTGCGTCCGAAACATGAGTCGTACCTGCCACTACTTGAGTAGAGCTGTTTCTGCTCTTCCAGGCCGTGGGGCCTGGGAGGTGAACGGCGGGACAAGAGACCGCACCCTTGGACCCAGCTTCCAAGGCGGAACCCCTCGAGGAGACATCCGCTGCTCCCGTCCAAATGCAGAAACAAGTCTTGGACATGCACTGGGACAGTACTTGCATGTACTTGCTTCCTGCAGGATTTGGTAGTCAGAACCAGCCATGCGGATAAGATTCAACAGGAAAGCAAGGGTCTGAGTTGCACATCATGTCGCAGTGTGTGTTTGTGTGCGTAGTGATGTAGCAGTGTAGCACCGTTCAAAGCAACGATGCGCGCCGCACCGAAGGCTTTGCGACGAAGTCTAGGGCCCTTCGAGCGCCGGAGGATCTCCATACTATGCTCGTTCGGCCAGCACCTTATCTTCTGAGAGGCTGCCTCGTTGATCTCGTTGTGCGGATTGAGAGGATCACGCATCAGCACTGTTTCTTCCTTTTGAGGATTTGCGGTATGCTTCACTGTGGTCTGTATGGTTCAGGACAAGCTGAGCAGTTCATTCCTGGTCATTGTGAGACGAGTGTATTCTGTGTGCAACTCCTCGTTTGGTTGACTGGAGGATTTTTCAGCAAACTCCACGAGAAGCGTGGCTGCAAGAATTGCAGATTCCACATCAGACGTCACGGGTATCAGGTGGTGAAGCCCGTGCTAGCAGCCAAAGTCTCTGTTGAAGTTGAACCCGATGGTGGCAATGCTTCTTAGGTACAAGACGATTGTATGAGGATGAGCTGACCACTAGCACGACTGTTCCCGGGCTTGGTTGTGGACCATTGCAGCATCCTCTCCTTCCGAAGATGGGCTGTCTGGCAGCTAAGGTTGCCCCAAACTTGTATCCGCCAGACTTGTTGCTGAATGAGCCTTACGAAGACGAGCCTACAGGTGGGTTTTTTGGCGCTGTGCGCCGACCCCTACGCCCTAGTTCCCGTCCGATGAAGTACAGCAGGCAAAAAGTTTTTGGCCCTGCTCCACTGCATCGGCATCGCCCGGGCCTGGGATGAGAGCCTCAGTAGCTACTCTTTAGTTCCAGAGCTGTTCCTGCTGTACCATTCTAAGGCCTACATGGTGTTGGGTCTGAACACGGTTTGTGACGTATACTTCGCGGGGGCTATTGACTTGCTCTGCGATGCCTGGAGTTTAACACCCGATGTCGCCGGCGTTTCTGAGCAGCAGCTGGAGACCTCCCACGGGCTTGGAGCTGGGCTTGAGATTGTCAGGGTTGCTCAGCATTGAAGCAACGCGAGTGCAAGTGCTCATTTCTGCACTGACCCCCGAGTCTTCGGAACGGGAATAGTTGTGCTACAAGGGCAACACGAGCATGAGGGGCAGTAGTGGCATTCAGCCCAGAAGAAAGAGTCATCATTGCCATCAGAAGCCAGGGTTTGTCGGCAGGAGCGTTCCTTGTCGGATGGCTGGCGTCGAAAGTATCCTCCTGTTAGTGCTAGGGCGGTATTGAGAGCAGTATCATTGAGTATGGAGTAACTGGTCTGGTTGTAGCTTCAAAACGGTTGAGGCCGATTTACCATCATTCTGAATTTTGAGGCCTTCGTAGTTAGTTCGGTAAACGGCTCTGTAGGTTTTGTCTTGTGGCTTTGGGGTCTTGAGTTTTCAATCTCCTTCGTCCAAAGTGCACCTCGTCTGAAGAGTCCGGAAGTCGGCGAAGTCGCCGGAGTTGGCTTGGGAGGCTTTGGCTTAGCGAAGGGCTTGGGGCCCTGAAACTCTTTTTGCGACAACGACGATCGGTGAGACGAGGCAACCTGGATGGCTGCTGGTGGATCAGCCCCAGAGTTCTTCACCTCCATGGTGGGTGCGACGATTGTGACGACCCTAGCAGTAGGTCTTGCAGATGCGGTGGGGGCCACATCTGCAGTTCGAGTCCGACTTGAATTTGCGATGGCGGCAGGCCCAAAACGATGTGGGCTTCGGCACCATTGTAGGATCGGCAGTTTTCAACGTACTCTTCGTGATCGGACTGTGGCCGGGCAGCATTGGGCGATTTTCAAAACGTGCGTACAAGTGTTGAGCCAAAATGATTGCTCATAGCTGATCTGTGTCATAAGGTGTGGTTACGTGGCCAAGGGCAATATAGAGCTGACTTGGTGGCCACTCTTTCGGGACCGCCTGCTGCAACCACTTGCATTCACGCAGATGCATACCGATGTTTGCAATCTGCACTCTTGGAACTCGGAAGGACTGCACCTATTACATTTGCTCGCTGGCCGTACTGGCATCCTTCACATACAACCAGACCATAACTGCTGGGGAGGTGCATGTGCCCAGAACTCTTCGAAACGATGCTTGACACATGTCCCTGCAGGCCATCATTCTTTTCTGTTTGTATCTAGGCTCGCGGCTCAGTGTTGCGCAAAGACCACTGGCATTTGCTCAGACAGTGCTGCGCCGGTAGAGACATGTTTTATCTCCAGGCTACGTGTCCTTCATGTTTATCAACAGGCCTTTAAATATCTGGGCGTGGCTTGGCCGAGCAGCAATTGGAGGCTTTGCGCCTACGTGCATCTCCACCCTCCCGGATTGACACTGAGGTATGAGAAGACAGGTACTCCTTTGAACAAGGAGCTGCGGGAATATGTCGAGGAGCTGACCAAGACGAAGGCCGCTGCCAAGGTGGAGCCTGAACAAGTCGGCGGACCAGAGCAGGAATTATCCGCAACAGTTGCTTCGGGCTCATTTCTTGTGGTTTCCCCTGTCTCCACGGCCTCCAGGAACCTAGACCTAGCCTTGTCTAAGGCTCCCGAGCCTGGCCAGCCTCCCGAGCCCGGCCAGCCCGGCCAGCCCGAGTCTGATGGGCGACCGGAGACCTCCACGGACAACTACATCAAGGAAGACAGAGTAGTGAGCAAGGCCCGGGCCTGCAGAGAGGCGCAGGGCTTCGAAGATTTGCGAGTTGAGCCGCGGAGGAAGTCGCAGAAGCGGAGCCGGCGGGGGACCAGGCCTGTGCAGGGTGCAACGGAACAAGTTGTCGCTGCCCGAAGCCCTGCATTCACATTCTTGCAGCCTTAAAGCCTTGAAGGAGACGCAGGACATAGAGAAGGCAGATCCTTCCCCTGCCGCTGATCCGGAAGAGGGGGAGGACGATGAGGATGATGACGATGACGACGAGCCTGAAGATTTCTTTCTCGTGCCAGAAGGCTCTTTGTCTTGATTGTATTCGTTACTTTGTGCAGATCTGCTGGAAAGTTGATGCTGGTGTTTTGGCTTTGATGTTGTGAGGCACGCTGAATCGGATACTCTGGGGCCTGAGTGTGCCCCTCTATGCACTTCTATACTTCTCAATGCGGCAGCCCTAGTCAGATTCTTTTGGTCGCAGCAGCTCATGGCAATCCTGGCAGAACGATGAGAACCGAGGCCCTGGCCTTCCAAAGGCTCCAAAAGTTTCATGCGCATCTTTGGAATGTCATTGCTGTGGATTGGTGGGTTCGCATTTCTTCTCGTTTGGTGGACCGATATCGCAGCCGGCTGAGTATTTCAAAGTCTGCACGCACCGTCAAGCCTGTCAAATTTTATTGCCTAGCTTGGCACAGAGACAGCTCAGGTAACGACGGTGGTAGGGGTCTCGCTCTCAGCTGCCACTTCGGCATCCCCCGGTGCCTGGCACGGAGTCATGCTTCTGCGAATCACACCGCAACTCTCCGAGATACCCACCATCGTCTCCAGCGTCACTTTCCTGGCGGCCGCAACATCCATCCCGGATGCAGTCAGCTCCATGGCCGTTGCCCGAAAAGGAGCCGGGCGGAGCAAGAGGTTTCTCCTTCAGAACGATGCTCTGCGGACACGAGATGCTGCTGAGTGTGTGGGTGCACCAGGACAAGCCGACATGGCGGTGAGCTCCTCGATCGGCTCCAACATTTTCGACATCCTAGCAGCTCGGCACGACCAGTTAACATTGTCGCCACAGTTGCGAATTTCGTTTGACTTGGACGAGAACAGGCTGTGAGCACAGGTCGGGACTCCTTCGGGCTTGTCTCTGAAAGGACTGGTGCTCATGTTACTGAGGTCGGATTGCCAATTCCTTGGCTCCTCAAATGCACGCTCGAAGCAAACAACCCTGAATTCAAGGGTGTGTCAATTCAGTCTCCTTACTTGATGTTTTATACTTGCTTGCTGCTGGGGATGGTTTTTGGAACCGTTATTAGTATCAAGCTCTGCGGCTGGAAGCTGCAGAAAGCATTGGGTGGCTGCATGGCGGCCCTTTATTTTGTTTTCATCATCACTACTGTGGTGGTGGAGCTTTCCAGACCGACGTGGTTAATGACGAACCCACCACTGAGCTGATGGATCGCGGTGGTGGGTCAAGCTTTCCAAGTTAATGCGATGCGGCCCTCCTCTTCTGAGAAGAGAAGATGCAGCGAAGCTGCGGGCATGGAAGTGTTCTTCTGCAGAGTCTTCTGGCATAATTACCTGGCCTCTCAGCAATCCGATGCACATGGTCGACACCACCAAGCATGCCAGCAGAGCCGACAGTGTGAGTGAATCGGTCTGCGATTGCTTCGATAATTTGAAACTGGATCCATTGCTAGGGCTTGTTTCCATGTAGATTGCGCTTGCTTACGGAGCTCTTCACGCGCAGACGCAGCACGGTGCACTCTTACCCTGTCCTGCAGAAAATGCAGGAATTACATATCTTTATCGCGATCAGCAGCACAATGAGTGAGAACCATGTCCGGCACTTACAGCCGGCCGGCTGGGCCAGGCATGTTTCACCGGAGCATTTACAAACATTTCCAATGTTGCTATTGAACCGAGCTGCTGCAACGATGACAAAAGAAGCTTCGCTTTCAGCTGATCAGCCAGCGCCGTACTGTCTTGTCGCAAGTATTTCCAGCAACCGACGTCTCATGACACTATCCCTTGCATGTGGCAGGGGAGTGCCACCCATGCAGATCTTTCTGATGAAACCTACAGAAGGGGACGCCGAGGCATGACACTGGAAACGATAAGAGACAAGATAGTTTCTTGACAGTCGCAGAGTTCCAGCATGCCACGGAAGCAAGCTTCGCCTCCACACACGAACGAGACGGCCAGAGCAGGGAGGTTTGTAGTAGGTGCCTCGGAAACTTCAATGCGCGGACAGCATGTCTTGGCTCAGACACTGCAGCATGTGGAGAATAGCTTGACACGCCCGTCCATCCTCTGGTCGGAGCGACCCGGCTTTGAAACGAGAGTTTGTGGCATGATCCAACAAGGTCGGCGCCGTTTAGTTCTTGTTGGTCTTGGCTGTTCATCTGAGGAGACTTCTCTCATAGAGGCTGGCGGGCTCGACTGCAGGCACTGACGCCTTGGTTAGCGTGCGAGATGCTTTTGTTGCTTGTGAAAGCAAGCCCAGGGGACCTCAGATGCAATGGGCCTGGTGCGCTTGAACAAAAAGGTGGGGGCCCAACGCCATCACAAGGTCAAAGCGTGGCACTAGGCTACAGTACTACTTCACCGGAGGCGCTGCGAAGCCTAGAGCCCTTTCAGCGGAGAAAGATTACCACTCTCAGCTCAATTGGACCGGGCCCCAGAAGGGTCTCAAAATCCTTCACCAAAGAAGCCCAAAGTCATGTGCATGCAATGGTGAAATGTGTGGTCTTGTGTCTTTCGCGAGCACGAGAAGCGCTGCCGACAGCGCTAAAGAAAGGGAGGTGTTAGTTGCCTGAGGAATTGCTCTGGCATTTTGCCTGGTCGCCGTGATCCAGGCCAAGATGTAAGTGTACTTCTCTCGCATACATCGTGAAAGCTGTTGTGCTGTCTTGAGTTTTGGGCCTTTTGGGTTTCGAAGGATCTATCCAAAGATCCGTCCGGCGGCTCGGCTCTGAGTTGGGCGTAATCGAAACTTCTCATGATCCATGATCCGAAGGATGCTAAGTAAAGTAGCCATGCGCACGTCGCAGGTGGAAGCCGGAGGCTGTACGAAGATGATCCCATCTCCGTCACAACAGCCCTTTGCCACAAACAGTCTTCGCCGGATGACTTGCTTGAGCTCTTGTGTATCACTAGTGCTCAACATGTTTGAACTCGGACCCTCGGGAAGTGGAAGAGCTGAGAAATCTCCGAGCTTGTACCCTGACGACCTGCTCCTCAACAAGCCTTATGAGGACGAGCCAATAGGCCTTGCTTGCCATGGCTGCGACTTTGATTTGACATCCTGAACAGCCTGACACAGCAAACCATTGTGCATGAGTTCACATCAATGGCTGACTGTTGGTGTCATTCGCAAAAAAATCAGGGCGGAAGTTTTTGATCCTGTTTCACTGCGTTGGCATTGCCCGCAGCTCAGAGGAGACGAAGATTGATCTCTCTGTTGCAAACGAAGCAACTTGAGGCCTATTTGGTTCTCGGATTGAACACGGTGTGCGATGTCTACTTCGCGGGATCCATAGACCTACTTTGTGATGCCTGGAGCTTGACACCGGATGTTGCTGGCGCAACTTCGTTGCACCAGGGTCAAGATTGGAATATCAGAATTCTGCACGGATGCTTCTGCAGACTACTTGCCATGACAGTTGTATACCTCAGGGTGTGCTTTCTTTGTTTTTTTGTGTGTTTGTGTGTGTCAAGGAAGAATATACAGTCTTTCGTGAGATGGATTACTGCACTTACTGTGGCTCCAGCTCTCTCGCCACACATTCCGTTGAACCCTCGCTCAACGGTGATGATTGCAATTATAGTCCATCTTATGTCGCAACGTCTTATCATGTGTCATGTAACGCGTCATGTTCAAGTGTATTTCATGTATATTTGACAGTATATAGTAGCATACGCAGATACAGCTGAACCAGCACAAATGCAAATGCATACACGCGACCGTGCCATACATGCGAGTTGTATCTGAGGTACCATGCGCCCTAGAATGTGTCTGCTTCATCTTAATCCTTCCGGTCCCCAGAAATCTTTTGTTATTTCTGGGGGTTCGTGTCTATTTAGATTCTGCTTCCGCTTTCACTTCCGTCCTATGCACATGACAGACGTGACTGGATCTCTCTTGGACGAAAGGTTTTCTTCAATTCGGCAGCAAATAGATACAGAGCGCGCGCCCTATAACGAGATCGGACAGTCACCAGCACGCTGCAGGCAACCTGGATGGCAGCAGGTGGATCTGCCCCTGAGTTCTTCACATCCATGGTTGGCGCGACCATCGTGTTTTGGCCCAGTTTCGGCTTCGAGACATCTTGAGACTGCATGGCATGGCGCGAAACTGTCAGTGCAGACGTCATCCGCAGGGATGAGCTAAGGCCCAGAATGATGTTGGCTTTGGTACGATTGTTGGATCCGCTGTTTTCAACGTTCTCTTTGTCATCGGCCTGCTCCTTGGAAGCATTGGAGCCCAGGGGCTGCGACTGTCACAGCGAAGAATTATGCGTGAACTCGGCATCTGGAACTTGCAAAAAGGTGTACCCCGCCTGCGTTTCTGGAAGAGACACATTGGGTAGGCGGGGATCGGCTTTCCAAGGTGTGGCTACGTTGCCAAAGGAAACATCGAGCTGACCTGGTGGCCTCTCTTTCGGGACACCTGTTTGTCGTGAACTGCTGCGCTTTGATGAGTTCTGCCACGCAGGATTGTTCGTACTACATCATGTCCTTGGGCGTTCTGGCAGCTTTTACTTACAACCAGACCATTGCAGCGTGGGAGGCCAGGGGTGGTGAGCGCTCGAGAAGTATATGCCACTCAATGTTTCGGTATTACAATGTACCACATGTCTGCAGAACATCTTACAGAAACATTCAGGCGATCAAAGGAGAGGAGAAGAAGCAAAGTTAATGCTATGTATATTGCGTCGATTTTGGGGTTGATGAAATGTCAAATGAAGAGTTGATTAAGAACTACCTTAAGATGACCGAGGATGTGATGATGTCCGACCACAACACAGGAAACATAAATAACAGGTGTATGGGAGTATCCAACGAGGTAAGGAGGAGGCCTACAGGTTGTACACGAAAGTAGGCAACCAGAGATTTAATGCTACGGTTACACAGATGTAGATATATCTTGTAAAAGATCTTGAAAATCAGGCATATGATTCAGAGAACATAAGAAGCGCTGAGAAGTTCAAGACAGATAGAGAAACGCTTCTGACTGGGAGCACGTGGCACCTGAGGCGGGTATCCTCTTCGCCCTTTACATTGGTCCTATCCTCATGGAGGGCTGAAAGAGGGGTAGGGAGAGCAAACGTGTCTCGACCACAGCGACTCACTGCAGGTTACGTTTGCTTCATGTTCATCAACAGGCCTTTGAACATTTGGGCGCACCTTGCCTGGAGGATCAATGTGTTTGTGTTTGTGATGCGTTCGGCTCCGCACGTGTTGACAAGGTACGAGAAGACAGGCACCCCGTTCCCCAAAGAGCTTCGCGAATACGTGGAGCAAATGAAATCCAAGAGCAAAGTGGAGCCAGAAGAAGTGGTTGTGCCCAGCACGGGTGCCCCACCACCAAAGCCAGGTGCAGATTCAGAGCCCTGGCAGCACCAGATTAGCTACAGGTTGTGTGCTATGTGAGTCCGGGAATCTTTGTTGACTGTGAGCCCGATTAAAGACTGTCACTGTGACTCTCTGAGGAAGCCGAACGGCCGGAGCCGGCAAAGGACAACTACATGAAGGAAGACCGAATCGTTGAGAAGGCTCTGCCTAATGATGATCACGTCACTCCTGTCGCCAACAGAATACACGAAGATCCAAAGCGAGGTCATGACTGTCATGACGGTTTTGCGGTACTACTCGGTACTGGATGTCCGTAGGGAACCATGTTCAATACGCGCGGGCCCAACGCTCCGGAGGTTTCTGGCACCCTTCCGAACAGACCGCTGGAGTCATGTTGAGTCCTTCTGTCTAATGGCGCGCGCGCGCTCGACTCTTCTGGTTCAGGCACGATGCCATAGAAGCAGATTTCTGAATTGGTCAGGCTAGGTTAAGGACAGGCTGTCGTGATTGAGGGTAAAGTTCAGTGCCATTGTCATGTGGGAGACTTGCACAAATGTGTGTTCCATTGAGGTTGTAACTCCATGTTGCCGCGTAGTGTAGTCCTGTCGTACTTACTGTTGTGTCCCTATTCCCGAACAGGTGTCTCTTCCTGAGAGAGCTGCCCAACTAACACTCTTCCTGCTCTGCGGACGCGCATGGGCCGACGCACCGGTTGCATATCGCATCTGAGCGGTTGCATTTTGCTGATTGCAGGCCTCCTGGGTAGATTCCACGTCACGGCTCAAAGCTTTTACGAACCGTGTTTCCACTTGACGGACGCTCTAACCAAAATCAGGTATGACTTCGCCCGCGCTTGCACGTGAACGCGTTTCTACACTGTTGCACACAATGGGCGGGTTCTTTCAAATAGACAGCGAAGAAACACTACACGCTGTACAACTGAAAAGTTCGTTTCTGAAGGTTCGTGTGTATCGGCTGCCGTGTGCTGTGCGCGAGCTCCAGTGGCCATCAGCTCGCTCCATGTTCTCGCGCGACTCGCCGCGTGACCAATGCATCTTGCAGAAGTGGTGGGGAAGTTCCAGCTCCCAGCATCTAGGCTTCGACGGGTGCCGTGCCGACAAGGGTGCGGTGTCTTTCGCCCATAACTTGCCAACATCCTTGCAAAGTAGCATTGAAACATGGGTGGTTGTCAAAATTAGGGTCCCTTTTTGGGTCCTTATTATAATATGGCACCTATTATTTGGGATACCCCAAAAGGGACCATGATTTTGACAACCACCCCCATATTGAAACCTGGACCTGGTTAGCCATGTTTCGTGGGGTGCTCTGAAAGTGGCGAAATGGGGGTTTCCGAAAATAGGGGACCGTAATATAGTACCCTAAATAATGGGATCCCTATTATAAGGACCCCAAAATAAGGTACCCGAATTTTCTGAAACCCCCAATGCTGCGAAGCCCCGGGCGTTGCAAGTTGTAGCCTGGAAGGCGAAGCCAGACGACGAGGCCTCTCCGACTGTCAAAGAAGTTCAACAACCAATATTATAAGTATTGTATTATTGTTATTATACTTATATCCATTATTATTACAAGTATAATAATACAAAGTATTATATAATAATAAATTGCTATATAATTGTTACTATAATTTTAAGTATTATAAAGCTTTTAATCTGTGCACCGTCCGTGATACCCTCCCTGCACCTCCTGCAAAGGAGCCGAAGGATGTGGAGAAAGCAGGCACTGCCACGGCGGATGGTGAGGACGAAGACGACGATGATGACGAGCCGGAAGATTTCATGATTGTGCCAGAAGGTGGGAGGCCAAGACGTTCCGACAGCCTTGTTCGGCACTGCGCGACTCCCGACTGGAGGAGCCTTCAACAGAATATTGTGGGGCCTTGCCCTGCCAATTTATGTGATGTTGTACTACACTCTGCCGGAGCCTCACGAAGAGAATCAACACGTGGCACGAACTGTCGTGGCTTCTTTAATGCTCAGGCCTTGGCCTTCCAAGGGCTCGAGGTTGTTCATGCTTACATTCGTCATCTCCTTGATGTGGATTGGAACTTTTGCCTTCTTCCTGGTTTGGTTGACAGACACCGCGTCTTGGCAACAAAAAATGCCTCTCAGGCGCAGGCGCTCGAAGTTGGGTAAAGGGCCAGCAAGAGCCGAGGTGACGACCGTTCTTGGGGCTTCAGCCTGAGATTCCAAATTCTGGGGCAGTTTTTGTCCCATAGTTTGATGCCTCCTTGACACGGAAGTTTCTGCAGAAATTTCTGCGCAGATACCCACTATCGTCTCCAGCGTCACATTCCTGGCCGCTGCGACTTCTATCCCCGACGCCGTCAGCTCCATGGCCGTTGCCCGGAAAGGACACAACCGCCCAGTGGTCGTTCAAAGCCTTCTGTGCCGGGAGTTTCTGCGGCACGTGCGCAGGACAGGCAGACATGGCAGTGAGCTCATCCGTTGGTTCCAACATTTTCGACATCCTGGCCGCTTTTTTGCATTCTGCTAGAGTCGTCGTTGGGTCTGTGGGGCGAATCGTGGGGATTGTTCCTACTGCGTTGAAGATTGGGCACCGTCAGCCTTTGGAAAGCCGTCTTGTTGCCAAGGTCGGGCTACCAGTTCCTTGGCTCTTGAAGTGTGCGCTGGAAGCAGACAACCCTGAGTTTAAGGGTGTCAGTATCCAGTCTCCTTATCTGATGTTTTATACGTGTGTACTCCTGGGGATGGTTTTCGGCACTGTCCTCAGCATCAAGATCTGTGGCTGGAAGCTGCAGAAAGCGCTGGGTGGCTGCATGGCGGTGCTTTATTTCGTGTTCATCATCACGACTGTGGTGGTGGAGCTGACCCAACCGGTGTGGTTAATGACAAACCCTCCGGCGTAGGTCCAGTCCCGAGCATCCGTTCACAACTTTCAGAGGGGAGAGTATGTTTATTTACAATGGAGTGGTTCTTGAAAGTTGTGGATTGGAGTTGGCAGCCCATGACAGCTGCAGTGAACCCCAAAGCACGACGAGGAGCGCGGAAATCCTCCAATTCGCATGCACATGAATCCAAGCCATTTTTGTGGAAATGCTTTGCTGCTGAAAGGGGCGCATATTTAGCATGTCCATCCAAAACAGAGTTCGAACGATTTCACAAGCTTTTTGCTCTGTGAATTAGAGCAACGATGCGTTTCACCTGACTATATGCAATGCTTGGACCATGGCTTCTGCAATGCAGACCATGGGTCGAAGCTGATTCGCGTTCCAGCAAAACGATGGTCCAGCAGTCGATTGGCCGAGTTGCAATGGAGGTCGTAGATCTTGAATCGGATAGAAGGCTTGGCTCGTGTAATCTGCAAGGCTCCTGAACTGGCAGCAGCTTGAGCTAGGCCCTGCTTGAGCGATCCCTTTTTTGGCTGAGATCGTTCATCTGGCTCAAGCGCCGGAGTGTGGACGCCTCGTTGCCTGATCAATCCTTGTAGCCTCAAATCCCACTTTGAAAGATGCCCTGTCCTTTCGGTTTGGCCTGGGCGGCCTGGTGTGCCTTTGGCTCGCTGGCTCGGTTCGGAGACGCAGCTCGCCTCGGGGAGGCTCGGGCAGAGGCCCGGGACAACGCGAATGCGGTGCAGGAGCTCCACAGGCGCGAAAGTGGGGAGGGGCCCAAAAATCCATCAGTCTTTTCGGGGGTGTTTGTATGCCTTCTGTTCGTTTCTACTTCTAGCTCGCATCGCAGCGTGTCAACCGAAAACGAATCGAAGAATGATTCCACAGGTATCGCGCGTTCAACGAAAGCGGCATCCGCCTGCTCATGGAAGGCCAAGACTTGCCTCTCGTGGAGCCGTCCAGTTTCACAGAAGCTCCTCACAAAGACAAAATCGTGCAGCTTCCCCATGCATGGCGTTCGAAGTTGAATATCGTCAAATGGCTGGGTGCCGGCACCTTTGGAAAGGTGTTCAAGTGCAAAGTTCTTTGTGAGGAGAGCAGAGATGTTTATGTGTCCGTGAAGTACATCGAGGAGAAGAGCAAGCTCGTTAAAACGGAGATACGTGTCCTCGAAGAGATGAAGGGCTACTCCGACTTCTGCATTTCAGCGGTCGGATCGGTATCGCACATCGAGGATTCCAAAGGTTTCTGGATCATGATGCCGTACATGAACTACGGGGACTTTCATGACTTCATCAAGCAGTGCCAAAAGAACCCACTGTGCCAGAATTCGGGTAGCACGGAAGGCAGGAGAGACTTCACAAAAGTCGACCCCGCCTTCACGCATGCCTATATCCTGGTCCTTTTCCATGACATCGTCGCCGGCACCGAGGCTCTGCAGATCAAGACCGGGAGGATCCACACTGACTTGAAGCCCGCCAATGTCATGGTGAACTGCCAGAATCACATGTGCTTTGCGGCTGTGATCGACCTCGGCCTTGCATGCGCGATGAAGCCAAATGGCTGCCACCTTGGAGGCACACCGGTTTACATGCCGCCAGAAACCTTCAAGCAGCAAGTTGAGGCACTGTCTCTTCCTGCCCGAGATGTTTGGGCTTTGGGTGTCATCCTCTACCAGCTGGTCTATAACAGAAATCCCCCTTTCTTCTCCGACCCAAATCGTATGGTTTACCTCTATGATGTTACGAAGGACCCTACAATCGCCGGAACGAAAAAGGTAGATTTTCTCATCATGCAGATGTTGGCTAACGACTACAAAAAGCGGCCGTCCTTGGCAAGTATTCGCAAGGAGTTGGAGTTCTTGATTGAGGAAGCAGCTGCTCCTCCCGTCACAGGATCGAAGTTCAATATCGGCGACGCAGTTGAGTACTTCAGTCCTTCTTACTTTCAGTGGCTCCCTGCAAAGATCACTGCAGTCAAAGACAGCAACCACTACGACTTGAATATCAGACCGGACGCTCCCGTGGAACATCTCCGGCCCCGACGGCTCCATGCCGATGCCTTAACGGAGGTGAGAGTGCTCCGCGATGTCGGAGAAGCTGACGAGGCGCACAGTGGCCCGCTGTACCAGAAAAATGACCAGGTCCAGTGGTGGAGCAAAAGGTATCAGACGTGGCTTGATGCCAAAGTCAAGCTGGTTAGGGGTGACGGGACTTATATGTTGGACTGCACACGTTCTGCTACAGAGGACGAGATGCGTCCCCTAATCGCTACCACGACTACCACGCGTCCCCTAATCACTACCACGACTACCACGACCACGGTCCCCATCGAGGTGAAGATGCTCCACTCGAACGCCGTCGAGCGTGGTGCCGCCTTGAAGATGCCATCTTGTCTTTGAGATTTGAGACATAGGGATTCCCAGATAGATGGCGCTTATTTCTGGGATGTACTTTTGCTTTGACGCTTTGCCCGTTCAATAGCGGCACGCGAAACATCTTTACACGTATTTTTGATGAATTCAAGTTTTTCCGGAAATATAGAGGACGGAAAATATGTAATATTTAAATTTGTAGAGAGATCTTAAATCTAACACCATGCTCCTTGCCAACAACGTGCGAGAATAAGAATCGAAATTACATCAGAACTTGAATTAAATAGAGATAGTAGATATAGATACTTTACTCTAGGAGCGAATATGTATATATATATAT
>CAJNDV010035471.1:0-14301 GCA_905221635.1 Symbiodinium sp. CCMP2456
AAATCTCGAATAGACTTTTCGATAATTTATAAGATTTGAATATATTATAATTATTAAGTGAGATTTATTATTTTTATAGAATTCTATTTTCAAATATTAGATTTCAATAAGAATCTTCTCGCAATATTCTGATTTCGATAATAGATATTATTTCATAATCTTTAATATATTCAATATCGAATAGATTTAATTAGTAAATATAATATTAATATGCTCCCCAAATTAATAATAGAATATTAAATTTAAACTAATATCTATAATAGATAAATAAGATCTTATATGATCTTCTATATAATAAATATATTTGATTAAGAGTATAGCTTCCCGTGCCCCTCTAATTTCAATATTCTATATTCATATAGGTGATACAGGATTTCGATTATTTATCCGTGCCCTCCTAAATATTATGAAGAAATTATTCTTAAGATTTAGGATCATATTATATTGATAAGACCAGATTCCAGATAACCATTTATCTGATTATAAAATATTTCTAAATTTCAATTTCCTTTTCATCAATAGAATCTCAGATTATGATATAAATTCCAAGGTTCTAATTTCTCTTCATCTATAGAATATCCGAATATATGGCAATTTTCAAATTTCAAAATTATTTATTCAGTTTCAGAATAATTTCAAATTTATTTCAGACTAATTTCAATTTCAAATTTGAAATTCGCTATTAAGAAGGAATAATCATATCCTACAAAATATAATTCCTTTTTAATAGCGAATTTAATTTAGAAATTGAAATTAATTTGAAATTGATATGAAAATATTCTATAATTATATTAAGGCATTGCAAATTTAGAAATTGTCGCGAATTAGGGGATTTCTCTTAATATCAAAGAGGTCTGAAATTTGGAGAGTGCCAGATAATAGATTTCTTATTATATGGAGTCTGATCATATCCTCGCAAAATATGAAGGCTTAGATAATTTGGTTTCTGAGAATACGAATAGATATCTTCTCAGATATTGGATGGGCAAAATCCTATATGACTTCTTATAATATAATTCATCAATAAGTGGAGCTCCCCATGATCTCTTATACGATATAGGATTTTGATTATTCATATATATGTCTCTCTCAAATATTTTGGAGAAGTCAATTTCAAAATTCAAAATTTAGAAGGGATTCTTATAATGAGAAATTATTATAGGAATTCATTTATTATCAAGATTCTTAAAATATTATTTTTTTATCCAAGTAAGTATTTGCTCTATTTAATGCGGATTTTTCGATTTCAATTATTGATTTTAATCTGAGATATAAATATATATATATATACGAAGCTCATCAAATAAATAAATAAATATGAAATCTTGAAAATATATATAATTAAATATATATAAATATAAATTTCTAAATAATATATTAAATATATTTCTTGTAAATATAAATATATATATAAGAGAAAAATAAAAAATAAGTAGAAATTAATAAAATCAAATATAAAATATAAAAAATATAGATAGAAATAAAAATTATAATCGAGATCTAGCTAGAAATATAGATAAAAATAATCAAAAATACAAATAGAAAAAAGATATAGATAGAGATATTCAGAGATAGATAAATTAAAATAGAAAAAAAGAGATATATAAATAGAGATAAATAGAAACATACCAATATCGATAATAATTCAAATATAAATTTATAGATTCAAATATTCAAATTCAAATGAGCGGCCAGAATTAAATAAATAGAGATATATAAATCTAAGCGCTCGGACAGACATATAAATAAATAAACCGACACCCATATAGATAGAGAATCATTCAAAGAGATCCATAAATTATCATTTAGAAAGATATAAAAATAGACTTATTCATACTCAGACTCAATTAATTGCCCAAATTAAGCTAGAGATACTCGAAATTCTTAGAATATAATAATATAATATAATAATATATATTTTATATATCTACTTTCATTTGGTTTATCAATTTTTCAGGAATTCTTTAAACCTTTTCGTAAAACCCAGAAATTCAAATCAATTTTTATATAAATTATCATAATCTTATTATCTAGGTTTTATTCTTCTTCTTCTTATTCAGAATTTTAGAATATATCAATAAAGAATTATCGCTATAATAGATATTATTAAGATATTTTTTTTATCTCTTATATATATATATATAAATAAATATAGAACTTTAGAATATATCAATAAAGAATTATCATTATAATAAATAATATTAAGATATTTTTTATATCTTATATATATAAATAATTATTTGAGAATTATTTTTCTAATTAAATATCTAGAAATTAAAATAGAAATATATTGAATTGAATCATAAAAGAAAGAATATCGAATCGAATAATATCAGAAAGAATATCAATTCGAATTTAAAATCTATCTATAATTTTTAAAATTCTTCTGGTATCAGCCATAAAATATTTAAAAAATATCTCCAGAAAATATGAGCAAGACATAGAAATGAGAGGACCAATAGAAGAGATCAGAAACTCTATGGAAAATCATATGTATAAATTTCCAGCAACTTCAGAAAACGAGATCTGAAGAACCTTCCGTACCTCGAAGATCTCGAACACAAAAATTCCCGGAGACGAACAAACCCTCTTCTTTGAGTAAGCGGCTGGCCGGAGAGATGATCTGATCGGTGTCTTGCTCAACTACGGAGCAATCTCTGGTCTTGTTGCAGCTTGCGCTGCATTTAAAATATAGAAAACCCCTGATCAACTAAAACCTTTTCTGTCAGGTCCATATGACAAGGATCCTACTGATAAGTTTGAACATGGGAAAAGACTTAGTTGCTTCAGAGCATGCAGTCGAGTCGATTCAAAAGTGCGTGCCGTCTGCCAGGCTGCCATTAGGAACCAAGGTGCCAGGACACCATGCCAAGGTTCCAAGTTGCCCCAGCCGGATTTGATCCTGCAGACGCTTGTCGACCAAATCCCATGGAGCCACCAGACACACCTGCCGTGAACTCTTGGGGCGTATACTGTAGGTGCAACGGACAAACATGTGCTGGCGGGTTAGAAACATGCTGCTCGCTTGTGCTGTGCCAGTCGAAGCCTCGTCCAAAGCCGGCAGAACCACCTGCTGTGGGCACGCAAGGACTTTTCATGTTGTTTATTCTGCGACATCGACAGGTCACATTCCTGGTGCAAGCAAAAGCAGGCCTCGAGCCAGGGCGTTGATCTCCTCAACCAAATTCACTTCTCCAAATCTTCCAACACAACGTGACAGAGCAACAACTATCTACGTCGGTCCTGGAAGTGATCTTGTTTTGAAGGAGCGCCCGATGCAGCAGTTCTTGGCGCACATGTTTGCTGATTGTTGATCGGGTTCCGGACATTTCGAATACAAGCAAGGAAAAATTACGGGTCCTTGTGAGAAGGATCGTACACTTTAGTGTTTACACTGTGATTTCTCAACCCATGGAAAGCTTGTAAAAGATCCTTCGTGCTTGGTCCTTGGCCAGAACCCTAGACCCTAAACCCTAAACTCTAAACCCCTGAACCTTATTGACGCACAACCGCGAGCTAGCACGACTGTTTTGCCGTTCAAGATCTTCACAAGACTCACATAA
Organism: Symbiodinium sp. CCMP2456; assembly: GCA_905221635.1. Classification (NCBI taxonomy): domain Eukaryota; class Dinophyceae; order Suessiales; family Symbiodiniaceae; genus Symbiodinium; species Symbiodinium sp. CCMP2456. The sequence continues at coordinate 3,564 of CAJNDV010035471.1, forward strand.
TGCCCTGATTCAACATGATCCCTGAACCCTAAACCGTAAAGGAGTCTCTTGTTCCTTGGGCTCTGGCACCACTTTCTTGCCTTTCCGATAAGGAGGCGGATCGGGGTTCTTCAAGTTTCGGACGTTGCGGTAGAAGTCCTGGAAAGGCACGGCGGGCTCGCTCTTTTTTGCATCCTACTCTTCTAGGGCTTAAGCTTTGTTTTCATGTGCTGTGAAGGACTACAAGTCAGTGTTGGAGGGGCTTGGGCTTAGTGGCCTAAGGCGTAAGGCTAAATCATGGCAGGGAGTTTCGTGTCCTCAAAACCCTAACTGTCCTCAAAAGGCTTGACCAACATCTTCCGGCCCTCCTGCACAGGCGTTGTTTAGGGTTTAGGGTTTAGGGTTTAGGGTTTAGGGGTTTAGGGTTTAGGGCGTTGGTCATGGGAAAACTTCTCGATTCCACGTGAGCTGAGCTTGCCAAAAACCGTCCAAGAGTTGAGGCATGACGACGACTCAGGACATGAAGTTGGGAACCTTGTTGTGGAAGTACTTGAGCCACCAGGGCAGGAATTCGGTGAAGTCGGCCTGCAACATGTTGCTAGATTTCATAAGGTGTTTCACAGACACTGAATGCTGGGATCCGGAAATGAGGATCCGTACCGAAATAACCCTCGATTTCAGAATCCATCATGTTGCTTCCAGCTGGGCGGGAGCAATGTTTTGGGGATGCATTGCGTGTCGGTTGGAAACTGTGCAAGTTTAAGCCTCTGGCTGGGATCCGAAAATCTGAATCGAAGCTAGCCATATGCCACCTGAATGCAAAAGCTGCTGATACGCAATTTTCTTCAAAACCTACATGCACTGTCGCATCTAGCGGTTCACAAGAGGCCGACTGATGGCTGATTGGCAGAGTGCGTGCAGCAAATCTTGTGCCATACAGGTGGTTCTGAGCATCGGGGCCGGGGTTTAGGACTGTGCATCTTCGCAATGCAAGACGGCTCTCAAGCCTTCCCACTTCCATCATGGTCCAGCTCCTTCCAAAAGTGCCTTCGGAGCAGCGCAACTCGGACCATCGTCGGAAGATTTTACTGGTGTATCTGCCAAAAAGAAAGTAATGACTTGATGTTGAAAGCGTTGCACTATTTGTCGGCATGACTCTTGGCATCTTGATACTCACGCTCATACTCGCACGATGGAAGTCCAAAATCGTAGATGCCGAGAGCAAGGATCCAGAAAAGTGTCGACGTAGTCTCGAGAGGTGCGATCAGATTCCGGCATGCTCTCTTTCCGACCAAAGCTGATAATTTCCTGTTTATCTCGAGTCTGATGGTTGGCCTGTGTAGCGTTGTAATCGTACTCAGAGGGCCCAGGATCTAATGCGGAGTTTAAAGTTTAAACCTTCCTTAACCCAGGAATATATCATTGAGGCTTTTCTGGTTTAACAACTTCTACATGTATGCTTGCTTTCCGGGTAAGCTCCAATTAGGAGGACACTTAAGAACTCGATACAAAGCTGTTTGACGTGCAGCACGACGCTTATACTTATACTGCAGCTATCAGAGCCCCAAGCTTAGCAATCTGTGCCTTTAGAAATTCAATTTGGTTTAGGGCTACCCCCTAAGAACAACCCATACCAAACCCATACACAACGAAAGCATACTGACCGGCCTGACGCGATTCACTGGAAGATCCAAGTGCTGAGGGACCTGTGCCAAGACAAAAAAACTCTAAAGAGCAAAACCACGTAATAACACACACACACACACACACACACACCACCTGCCAACCCTAAACCCTTAACCTAACTCAAACTCTGCAATTTGACTCAAACTCTGTAACCCCGAACCATGCATGGTATCCTAGCCCTAGACCCCTAGATCCTAAACCCGTGCTAGCCGAATCCTCTAGCATAGAGCTGGAGTCTCGGAGTACTTGGCTCTTTCATCGCACCTTGTCGTAGAGTTTTAGGGGGCAGCCGAAACACGCGTCTTCTGACCATAAGAGCCTCGTGGGAAACCTTACGGACCCTCTGAAAGCTTTGTGTGCTCACCCTCATTGCCTCTTAATCCCTGGAAAGCAAGCGTGCTGCAACCAACCTGCTAGCTTTATCTTTGCGCTGTGACAGGACGCGGATGAGAGATCCTTTCCAGCCACGCCCAGACTCCAAAATCCCTTGTTTCAGGAACCTAATTCTGTGACGGAGGGTTCTTGTTTGTAGTGTTCCCACCATAAGACCCTCAAAATTAAAAACTAAACAAACGGTTCCATGAACCCTACCTCGTATAGGGCTTCTTATACTGCTGCAAAGACCAGGGCTGTTTGCTATGATACGAACACACTCTTTCATTCGGAGATGAATGTCGGTTAGGTGCCATGCAAGTTTCTGCTTTTCCGGCCTGGAGAACTCGTCGCAAGACGTCGCTAAACTCCTGCGCAAGGACATTTTGAGCATGGAGACTTTGGTTGTCTGGTTTGGGGATTGTGTCTACTTGAGAACAAACTCGTTTGATGGTTCAGGAGTTTCAGGCTTAGAAGCGGTCCGGAGAATTACAGCCGAGGTCAGGGACGAAAAAACGCAGACAGCTGGCGGTTTCCTCAAAGGTGATGTCGCCTGAACCATCCTCGTCAACATTGTCGAACTGACCTGAAAACCAAAGCAGGAGAAATACCTGGTGCACCCGCTAAGATGATTGAAGACCGCGAGACATATGAAATTTCGCACTGCGCACGATCTTCTACAATACAAGCTGATGCATTTACCGACTCTTCCACCCTTGGGCGGTGGCGCTTCACGTTGTCCACCTCTTCCCAGGGAACTCCGTACTTACGGCTGAGCCGCCGGAGGGTCCTCGGATCAAGGTGGAGTGCAAAGCAAAATCAGGGTTCTACACCCGAAGGACCCAGAGACCCCAATATCCGTTAGTTATAAGGAATATACCTTAAATCATAATAGGATCCCTAATATGATTCAAAGTATATGCCTTAATTAAGGGATATTGGAGTCTCTGGGGAGCTGCCTCTGTGCTATGTAGAGAGGCTCGCACTAAGGTTTTCCTGGTTGACTGCGGCTGATGCTTGCGTCCTTCCATGTGGGTCTGGATCTACTGTAGAAGCCTTAATAATTAGAGTAGGGTTTTGGGGCCCACTATACTATATAGTTATAATATGGACCCCGAAGGAATAACATAGGTAATTAATAATGCTTCTTTTTTACACCCTAAACTTCAGGAAGGATGGACATGATCTGCAAGAAGACCGGCCTCATCTCATCGGAAAGGATCAACTCTTCCTGGAAGCTGTAGGTCGAGTACCTGGCCGCATCTGCATGACAAATAGCCCAAATCACCGTAAACTGTCTGGTGCTTAGTAGGGAATGGGGGAATGGATCCCTCTGAGAGTCCCTTAACGTCCCTTATAGTAGTCCCTATAGCCCATTCCCCCATTCCCTACTAAGCACCAGACAGTAAAGATCTGTGCTGTGATGGGGAGGCGACTGCTGCAGAAAGGCGAGCTGTGATCTTGGTAGCATGGAGCGCCAGTCGCTGGGTGCCACGTTGGGAATCCACGAAAACAAGCCGGTGCACCATTGCAGAAGCTTCAGCAAATCCACCGTGCCGTCAAGTCCTGGACAACACAAATCTGGGTGAGCGCTGCTGTAGCAATTGCACCAAGCGGAGTGGCTTGGAGGCACCACCGTTGCTGCGCGACTGCGGCACCACCCCTCTGAGGGCTCTGCCCCCACCGGGAAAGGTCATCGCACAAAGCGTCTCGCACTGGGAAAGCGTCGTGGACTCAGGCAGTCGAAGTATGGACATGTCTCTTCGGCACAAATGCGGGGCTGTGTCATCCAACTGCAAGCTGCACAAGCATGGACAACCAACTGCGATGCTTGAAGGCTGAGCGCCCGTGCGGTGCAAGCACTGTTCATTGTCCGGTGCAGGTGCAAGACCGCCTGTACGGACATAAAGCTTTAGGGCTTTGAAGTTTAGGGTGAAGGTGACTGCATGCTTTAGCGGTAGGAACTTCCAGTTTCCGGCAGCCACATGCAGCTAGGTTGCGGGGCTGCGTGTGAAGGTCATGTTTTTTGGCTATGCGGCTATGCGCCAGAAAACTTGAGCAACCACAGATGCACTTTCTGCTTTTGTAAAAGTTCCTGTGAGATCTTTTTGTTTATAAACGGGTTCGAGGGATGCTTCAAGAATCTGGAACTACGTGAAGGAGCACTGGACCTAGATGTCGGAGCAAACTAAGAAAGCTCCATGTAGGGTACTTGTGCCTCTACTTGTAGGCCACGTATTAAAATTGTTGAGCAACTGTGCCCCAAACCCGTACACATTGAAAAACAAACTTGACTCCCTCCCTCCCTGCCTCCCTACGAAAACACAAAACCATCTACACATAATCAGCACCCAAAAATCCTGTTCTCCGAAATGTAGCAACCTGCAGCTCCATCAACCTTACAAAATACCCTACAGCTCCGCTCCCCTAGTCAGGGAACATAGCTTGAAATTAGAACACTGCGCTGGGTGCCTGGACGAATTCACCGTACTCAAGGGAGTCCTTGCCGGAAGCCTTGCTTTGATTCTTTCTGCAAGGGGAAACGTGGGTTTTGAATTTAGTTTCTGTATTTTCCCGTTGCAGTCATTCAAAAGTTAGTGGAAAGCTTGGCCTCAGTTTTTTGCTTGGAGTTCAGGGTTCGTTTCGGGGTGTTCGGGTTTTTGGAATCCGATCACAACTGAAGGGTAAGGGTTTAGGGATTACTGGTTTCGGGGTTTTGAAGAAACCACAGCTAAGGGATATTGGAGTCTCATAACCACCATAAAACACTAAGGCACTCCCTAAAACCTTAAACCCTTCTGGGATTGGACAATTTAAGACCTTAAGGATACTGAAGATTTTCGGGTTCAAGATTATGGGGGCTTGAGGGTTTAGGAGTTGCGTCAGGTGCAGTTCGCACGGAAAGTTGAGAACGGCGGTTTCCGATTTGTACGGGCTTAACTCTTACAGTTGCGTCATGAGCCTGCAGAGGTATAGGAAAACGCAAGGCAAAGGTTGGAACAATACACCCATTCCAGTTGCTGTGCAATGCTTGCTTTGATGAGTAACTTCGCGAGCTATGAACACCAACACGACACTTCGTCCTTTTTCCTTATGTTCAGTCCGCACAGGGAAACCCCACATCACAACGGGTATAGGACCTAGACTGAAGTGTCCTTGAGCTGTTATGTGCCTTGCTGCGATAAGCACTGTCAAGACAAAATGCGAAAGCCGTATTGACACAGGGTGTTGGGGTAAGTAAACTATAGCTATATAATTCGATTTTGTCCAACAGGTTGGACCATAATCTTGCCTTCGCGCGAGGCTCAGACAAGCAACCACAACAGGAATATAATCTGCTGTGGCGGTACCTTTAAATACAATCCCTCACTCTATAAATCCCTTACAAAGCCCTTTAACCCTTCTGCAACCTTTCTAAAGCCCAACACTGTAAAACCTGAGCCCTTAGCACTTAAAGCCCTCGAAGGATCCCCTCTCTCTTGAGGCTCGGACACTATGACACCCGGTGTACCCTGAAACCTCAAAACCCTAAACCCTCAACCCCATTGGTTGGGATCCTTCCGGAGATCTGGGTTCTCTAGAGAGGCTCAGACAGATCTAAAGAGCAGTAGAACTTCACGGGGTTTAAGGGTATACACCCTAAACCCTAAACCCTAAACCCCCAGACCCCTAAAGGTATACTCCCGGACCCTAAACCCTAAACCCCAAACCCCTAAACCCCTAATCTGGTGTATTCCCTAACCCTAAACCCTAAACCCTAAACCCTAAACCCTAAACCCCTAACCCCCTAATGGTATCTTCCCTAAGGGGTTTCCGGGGCTCCCTCTCGAGGCTCAGACATAGACATCGAAGGCCGCCTTGATGAGCCGAGCGTCATCAAACTCGGCGTGGGGTTTAGTTTTAGGGGGTTTTAGGGGGTTTTAGGGGGTTTTAGGGTTTTAGGGTTTTAGGTGTTTTAGGGTTTTTTAGGGTTTAGGGGTTTTAGGGTGTTAGGGGTTTTAGGGGTTTTAGGGGTTTAGGGTTTTTAGGGGCTTAGCGTGCTTAGGGTTCCTTCGATGGCTCCGTTAAATCCTAAACCCTAAGGGTCCCTGAAAGGGATCCTCGGAGAGTTTCTGTGTTTCGCTTCCGTTTAAGGTTCTTTTTGAGGGCTCCTGCAATTAGGGTCCCTTTCGGGGCTTCGGTTTAGGGCTGGGGGGTGGAGGGGTTTGAGGTATTTTAAGGGTTATTTGCAAGGTATTTACGGAGTCAGGCCGCAACGGACCCATTTGTGACTCATCACTAGTTAACTTGCATGTTGGTACTGTCTCGTTTCTGTTGTTACTCCGTTGCTGATGAGAGCACTGCTGTTGTTACTGCCAATATGAAACACGCCTCGCATGTCAATGACTCATTTTGCTACATGTGTTGCGCCCCGATTTTCTCGAGTACCATCTCAAGTCTCAAGCCCAACAACCTTACAGGGTTCTAGCTAAGCAGCCCAATTTACCAACTCACAATAGGGACTTTTAGGCGCAACCATGCCCGTATATATGTATATATGTGTGTGTGTGTGTATATATATATATATATGTATGTATGTCCATACACATACTTTCAAAACAAGGAGGCGGCCTGCCTGTTGCTGGAACTACTACACTCCTGTCCTTTAAAGGAGGCCTTGAATCCTGAACAGCGTAAAAGCCAAGCAGGGAATGACTCTTTCCTGAGTGCAGTGCCGAAACATTCACCGAGATGGCCAGCTGGTGCAGCGACATCACTTGCTGCGCGGAAAGGGCAGCTTCGGAAGGACACCGAGAAGCAACGCAGAACCCTTATAGAACAAAGTGTTAATGAATGTTGCGGCTTTCGTGTGCGTGCCATGTGCGTGTAACATACCATAGGGAACTCACAGGGATGAAATCCGTCAGATGTCGCTTGCAATAAGCCCAAGACTATGAGCCCTAAGCCGAGGTGCATGTAAGGGGTTGTGTAAAATCTATTTGGCCGAGTGTTCTGAGAAATGTGTGTTCTGAGAAATGTCTAGTGAGTCTAGCGGCAACCAGCGCTCTGCTCTACGCCTAGAGCGAAGGTTCGTAACCACCTATATAAACAAAAACTCGTTCTCAACATCCACTGTTTCAGAAGGAGCTCTATTGCATAGATTTTCAAGCGGATTGTTTGCCTCGCACACCCCAACAGATGGCCTGGCAGGCTGCAGCAGTTCTATATCGGAGCATGCCCAGACTGGGTAGTTCTCCAAATTAGGGTCCCTTTCTGGATCCCCAATATAGTACGGCACCCTTATAAAACGGACCCTAATTTAGAGAACTACCCACTTGACTCCCGGCCTCGAGCCCTCAGCCGATCCCCGGCCACAACAAAAAGCCTATACAGCCACACACAAAGCGCTGGACCTGGAGAGCTCAATGCCACACATATGCTCGCATCTACCTTAAACTGTAAAGGACTTCTTTGTGTTTAAAGTATGTTACGTATACCAGGTATCAGGACGCCTGCCTCAGAGGTGTCCGGTGCTGCAGTCGCCAAGCCATCCTTTGGTCGGAGAAGTTTTTTGCAATCACAACTCTAAACCCAAAAACCCTACTAAACCCTAAATCCTAAGCCCAAATCTCTACTTAACCCTAAACTATCATGTCCTTTTCAGGGCTGAAGACTTCTAGGATAGGGATAGATCTAGGGTTCAAGGTTTAGGCCCAGGCCCTAGTTTTGTCTTGATTTCAAAGGTTCGCATTATTATGTGAGGACTGATCGAAATTTCGGTTCCCGGGTTGGGGTGCATGGTTCACGAGCGCTTACGCAGGAATCAAGTGCCAACAGGGGGCATACCAGCTGCAACATTTTTCCACGCAGCCCCTGTCTTGCCAAGCGAGTCATGCAGGAACCTTACATCTCAAATGCTACCCTAAACCCTAAACCCTAAACCCTAAACCCTAAACCCTAAACTCTAAACCCTAAACCCAAACCCCCAGACTGATACGAACCGAAGTGGAAAGTCACTAGGCCAGAACCCTGAAAGGATCCAACCTTGAATCCTGGAAAGGTTTAGGGTTTAGGGTTTAGGGTTTAGGGTTTAGGGTTTAGGGTGCACGCAACTCTGGGTTCTGTGTTTGTGCTTCGGGCTAAAGCGCGGTGCTTCGTCTCGGGAAATGGCGCACAAATTCTCCCAAAACAAAACAACTGACCTTCTACCCCCTTTTCAAGGAGTCTCCAAACATAGAGCCCCTCAAAACATAGAAACAGGAGCATACCTTCTTGGACCCTAAACCCAAAACCCTGAACCCTACAGTTTCTCTTTCTCCGATCCAGTAGGGGGTCTGGGTACAAAGGCTTCAATCATTGTTGGGGTTTGGAGGAACAGTGCTTCGAACGGTTCAAACACCCTATTTCGGATGGCCGAACTGTTCGTCGCCTCCTTGGCGGTCCGGAAGCGTCTCAGGAAGGACTCCTGTCAAGGCTTTGGCTTTAGGCTTGTTTTGGTTTGAGGCTCCGGATATGTGAGGGGCACCGCATGAGAACGGTAGCGAAGAGCCAGAAACCCAAAGCCCTGAGCCCTAAACCCACTTACACAGAGTTCTTCGAGTATCCCAGCATCATGCCACTTAGGACACCTTCTAACACTTAACTACACTTAACCCCACCCTAAACCCTAAACCCTAAACCCTAAACCCTAAACCCTAAGCCACGCGGTACTATACGCAACCTGAGGAAGCCCAAAACGTCAGGGCTGAGGTCCTGGCTGAGCCCCTACAAGGTGGAGGTTTCCCTAGGGTTTAGGGTTTTGGAGTTGAGGGTTTAGGGTTTAGGGTTTAGGGTTTAGGGTTTTAGGGTTTAGGGTTTAGGGTTTAGGGTTTCATGGAGGATTCGCATGATGGTGGACTGGAGGCCTGCCAAACATGCGCTCCAAAAGCGGGGTCCACCGTCTTAATGAAAGGAAACTACAGGTGGGGAGTTTAGGGTATACAGGGCTTCTATCAGGCTCCTATAACGGCAACTACCCACCTGAAAATGTCCTAGACTTGAGGGATGAAACATTCAAATGTCATGGATGTCGCGGCGACGGTCTTCGTGGAAGTTTGCATCCTGGCAAGATTTGGGGGTTTCCGAAAATAGGGGGCCCTAATATAGTACCCTTAATAATAGGATCCTTATTATAAGGAACCCAAAATAAGGGACCCCTAATTTTCGGAAAGTCCCATTTTGCAGCGACCATTCAGGCAAGCAGCTTTCCCTGAACCCTAAACCCTAAACCCAACGAAAGAAAGAGAAGCTTGGAGACCTGAAGCCTCAAGCCTAAACCCCTATAACCCCCTCCCCAAAACTCCAAAATCATAGCCTCTAAACTCTGAGCCCGAAACCCAAGACCCGTCACACCGTAAAGCCCATATATATATATATATATATATAAAGCCCCAGCGAAAACTATTCCGTCTCGCCTCCATGTCTCGATTCACTTGCTGGACACTCCTCCGGCCCTAGGGCAGCATGTGGGCCCTTAAAGGATCTATAAGAAGCGGCGTCTCTGTGGGGAGGGAGGGTTTAGGGTTTAGGGTTTAGGGTTTAGGGTTAGGGTTTAGGGTTTAGGGTTTAGGGTTTAGGGTAGTGGGCTTGTGAACATATGGGTCTGATTAAGCACTAGGGTCGCTCTATTTTTCTGAAGCTGTGATCGGCTGATACGAGCAGCGCCACTTCGTATCTGTACCGGGCTGCCGGTACAGAATTTCTATCGAACTAAAAGCTGTATACAAGAAGACCCGTGCGAAAAGCTACAGAGCTCTTGTAACGTTTTATGATAGGGAGCCTGAATAGCTCCTCCACCTTTTTCGGGCATGTTGTGCGTAAGCACGTGGTTGACGTTGCCATTTAAGGCTTCCAAGCTTTTAGCCACAGGCTTGTACATCAGGCAAAGCAGAGTTTGGAATGGCCCGAATGCAAAATCTGGCGCGTGAGCCTGCTACTGGTCATAGCACTCTGTCTTTGCGGCATTGGAAATACAACGGAAACAGGAAGACAGACTTCAGCTCAATAAGAACCAACGGCAAAGAATGAGACTACGTAAACACGCAGAGACAACCACCAGAACAGTTCAATATACAGCCCCATGAGCCCGCCATAGGAGCTCGTACAAAACTCGATTCAGAGCAAGCCTAGTCTTCAAGAAACCCATATGATCATATGATTTACTGTCAATCCTTGTTATGGTAAGCTTCTTTCCCACATTCCTTAACCAGAACCAGCCAAGAAACCCATGTACTAGTAATTACCGGAGGCCCTGATTAAAGAGCCACTCAAGAAATCCTAAAAACATAAACCTCCAAACCCTAGAGCCCTAAACCCCAAACCCCTAAACCTCTAGACCAACCCCTAAACCCTCAAAGCCTAGAGCCCTAAACCGCAAATCCCTAAACCCCCCAAAGCCGGGAACCCTAAACCCCTAAAGGCTAAACCCCCAAAGCCCTAAACCCCTCCTAAAGGCTAAACCCCCAAAGCCCTTAACCCCTAAAGCCGAGAACCCCTAAACCCCCCAAACCCCCCAAAGCCAAGAACCCTAAACCCCTGAAGAATAAACCCCCAAAGCCTGGGCCTAAACCCTCAAAGCCTAGAGCCCTAAACCACAAACCCCTAAACCCATAACCCTAAACCCCCAAAGCCCTAAACCCCTAAACCCCCCAAAGCCGAGAACCTTAAACCCCTAAACCCTAAA
>CAJNDV010035474.1:12661-26894 GCA_905221635.1 Symbiodinium sp. CCMP2456
TTTATGGCTTTAGGGCTTTAGGGTTTAGGGTTTTTAGGGTTTCAGGTTTTTAGGTTTTTAGGGTTTAGGTTTTTAGGGTTTCATGCTTTAAGGTTTTTAGGGTTTAGGGCTGAAGGCTCCTAAGAGGGGCTTGGGCTTTCTTGGGGAGGGTCTCGGCTGTGGGGGCTAGGGTTTGGGATCTCACTACAAGGGTCCAGGATCCTGAGGGTCTATATATATATATATATATACATATACACATACATACTCATGTACATATATATATATATATGTATATATATGTATATATAAATATATATATGCAAAGATCCTAGAGTCTCCGTGGCAGTGTCTGTTTTTGGTCAGCCAACTTTATGGCTAGGATCCCCAATAATTGTCAATATCATTCGGTTAACCTAGAAAAGGAACTACACTGGAGACTATAGGTGTAGTTTATATAATTAAACCTTACAGCGGTTCCTACAAAGGGTACCTTAAGGCCCTATTACAGGTATAGACTATATGGATGAAGTAGCTTTCTCGTAAAACACACGGTGCTTCAAAAGCTGACCCTAAGCAGTACACCCTTGTGCCCTAACCCTAATTGTTTAAACCTTACTTTATGCAGCTGTACCACTGCAACCTCAAAGCCAAATCCCTCCAAGTTGGTTTTTTCATACACTGGTTATAAGAAAAGCAAGGTAGAACGTGTCCCAGGTAGCTTCTACAGGGGGCTTGCGGAGACCTGGATAAAGAAGCTGAGCACCATGCGTGCTAGCCCGAATGGGGAGTCGTCCCAGATTTTAAGGTTCAGGCTTTAGGTTTTGGTTGGAGGGATTATAGGGGGGTTTCCGAAAAGAGGAGACCCTAATATAGTACCCTAAATACTAGGATCCTTCTTATAAGGACCCCAAATTAAGGTACCCCTTATTCTCGGAAACTCCTATAGAGGTTTGGGGCTGCATGATTTGGTGTTCGGATTTGTCGGGGTGTTGGGCGTGCAGTGTGGAGCCTGGTTCGGTTTTTTTTGATGTTTTGTTCGGGTCCTCAAGCTTCACCAACCGGACCTAAAGCCTAACCCCAAAGCCGGAAGCCCTAAACCCTATAAGCCCTGGTCTTCCCTTGGGTTTAGGGTTTAGGGTCATGTAGTATAATATCCCCAAAGCCCTGCTCTGATTATTAAGGCCCCTACACTTGGAGGTTCATGGGTAGTTATAAGTGGGGCTATAAGCCCCTAATATGGGTTATTACAACTAGTTACCTTACCTATAACCCCACTTATAACTATACCCATGAACCTCCAAGTACCGGACCACTGAGAGGATCCACAAAGCAGGTCTTTCAATTAAGTACCCTTTAGTATAGGGTCCCGCCATTTGGGGAGCTATGTTTTAGATCCTGGCGGGGGTCTGGGTACAGTATGTCAGACGCATAAGAATAAGCACCAAAAAGTTGGAAAGCCGACTAAGGAGAATGAGTGCTGGGATTCCCTATACATTACTCTTAAGGATTGAGGCTACTGAGTTTCCAACTGTTGGGCTTCTACTATATGCTTGGCTAGCGGTATAAGATTCCCGGCGTTAAGATTGAACAGCAGGAGGCGGTTTAGGGTTTAGGGTTTAGGGTTTAAGGTTTAGGGTTTACGGTTTAGGGTTCAGGGGTACCCTTAATTTTGGGGGCCTTAATAAGAACAGGGTTTTTGGGGGCTCCTTATAACTGTAGTATAATATACCCCCAAACCCTATTCTAATTATTCAGGGCCACATATAAATTTCGGGGTGCTTGGCGGGAACCGGACTTGTGTTGAGCGTAAGGGTCTACTTAAAGGATCATGAACTTACAGTAGTAACTAAACAATGTTCCTGAAAAAAGGATCTATCAGTGTTATACAGGGGGCATTATTGATCACGTAAAGGGTCGTTACAGTTATGAACAAGGTAACTACATGATTGGTTATTTGCTCATATGCCTAATTGAGATACTTTTCTATCTTACTCAGTACCATGATCCTCCAAGTAGGGCTTACTTAGGTTTTAGGGTTACAGCCCTGATGTAGCCCCTGCACCCGAAACGCACAAGCCGAGAAGCCCTCAACCCACTAACTCTCTTAGCTGTAAACCCATGCATCTTACATACCACGAATCCTCACGTGCTTTGGACCAGGTTATAAGTAGGACCCCAAAGTCCTAAACCGATTATTATTCTTCAGCCGCAGCTTAGTGTCAAACTCAAGTAACATCCTGCCTGAACTTTAATTAGATCATACACCCTGAATGTGGGATTAGGACCGACGCCCAGATCCCCAGACTAGACTCCTCACAACCTTAACCCCAAAACCAAGCCCGAAAGCCCCGTATACAAAAAACACAATATGGGCAGTTCTCTAAATTAAGGTCCCTTTTAGATTCCCGTCTATAAGGGTGCCGCACTCTTTAGATCCCCAGCAACAGGGGCCCTCCTTTGGAGAACTACCCATGTACACAACCGAAGCCACGACAGGTGCCAATCTCGTGCGCTTTGCCTCATGTCAGACGCAGTGGCTGCGTTTGGCACCGCTCCTGCGTGGCGGTGCCTTACCAACAGGCCGGAAGAGCTTCCAACATCCCTATCAGTTCGGGAATAGACTCTGGATGATATGATCAGGGATCCTATAGTCATAGTTGAATGTATATGCATTAATTCTGATATTAGGGATCCTATAATTATAGTTTAAGGTATATTCATTAATTCTCATACTGGGGATCTTATAATTATAGTTTAAGGTATATTCATTAATTGTGATATTAGGGATCCTATAATCATGGTTTAGGGTCTATTCCTCTCCTTCTTACAGGTATACTCCTTCATTCAGGGTCTGGGGAAGAGCTTGAGTTGCTCGGGGTTTCGGTTGGGTGAGGGGTTGAGGACTGCCACCCACCCTGTAACAGTCTATATTAGGGTTTCTCAGCTATGTAACTATATGTAACATGTGAGGATATATATACACATACTTATATATATATATATGTATATATATATATATATATTTATTTATTTGTTTACGTAAATATATATATATATATATATGTCATAAATATTGTACCCAAGTGTTGCAGGGTGGGGGCACTATCCAAGGCTTAAGGTTCGAAGGGTGGGATGAAGGTAAGTAGGATTAAGGTTGCCTTACATACGGACTCTTCTCTAGGATTACCCCACCTATGGTGACTGGGGAATCGAGTCAGTGTTTGGGATTTACACTCAAGGCATTCTACACTGAAATTCTTTTTTCTGCCATGAACCCCGCGGAGGGCTCATGTGCTTTTAGGACCGGAGCTCTTGATCCTGCCGGATTGTTTAAAGGATATGAACAGCTGTTTGTTTTTTGCACACCTTCTCAAAGGAGCAGAGTTGCCACATCCGGAGAGAGAGGTGGGAGCTAGGATTAAGGGGACCCTTGGCGAATTTGACCCTTTCAATAAGGTCCCGTTTAAGAGAGCCAAAAGTGGGGTTNNCTAATCAGGGTTTAAGGTTTAGGGGTTTAGGGTTAGGGTCCATTTACCCAAATAGCATATACTTTAGGCCCAATGCTCGTTCTATAGGGTGTACTTTGCGGGCAAAGTTTATACTATACCGCTCGGGTACAAAGACCCTTAGCGTAACCTTGGAGGTTCATGGGTATAGTTACAAGTAGGGCTATAGGCCCACTTATCACTGCCCATGAACCTCCAAGCAGAACTTTAGGACCCCAACAGCACAGAAAGTAGAACAACAGCACTAGTCGAATCCCAAGTCCCTAAAGCCCCCGGGCTCCCCGAAACCCTCAACACCTAAACCCCTGCTTGGAGGTTCATGGGTAGTTATAACTGGAGTTATAATATAATTAAGGTGACTATTGCCATAACCGGTTATAATGCAATTAGGGTGACTATAGTTATAACTTATCTTAGGGGACTTATAACCATAGCTACCCATGAACCTCAGAGTAACCCGAGCTTTTAATCTGCCCCTTTGCCTGCTTCGCCCAAAATGTATCAGCCGACGTGGCAGCGATAGGAAACCTCCGGCTAATGTAGGGGCAATAATAATTAGAATCAGGTTTTGGGGGCTTCTTATTATAATTCTGCTCCAAACCCTATTCTAATTATTAATTAACGCCCCTGTATTGGATTCCCCACTCTTTCCTTCAAACTTTTAAAGGTACACTCTGAAAGGATCTACAAGGGCTCCTTCTACGGCTTTCTTTTTCGCACTCCTTTCCTGCAGGGTTACTTTAAAGGGGTCCTTTTGTCGGGATGTAGACGTGTTCCTTTAAAGGGATCTATGACGGTTTTTGGAGTCTCGGGTTTCGGGGATTTGGGATTTTAGGGTTTTGGGAGTTTAGCGGTTTAGGGTTTTTTGGAGTTTGGGGCCCAGGGTTTAGGCCTTAGGGCTTAGGCTTTAGGGTTTGGGGTTTAATTAGGGTTTTGGGTATCAAACGAAGACTTGTTCGACAAGAGAGCCATTCGGATTGCTGGCGTCAGGTATCCTCTCCAAAGGTGCCCACGCGTGGGTCAGCAAGTTCCTGCATGCATAGGACAATCTAGCTATCCAGCATCATGGGCAACTCAAGCTAGCAGAGGAGTAACGTCATTCTAAGCTCTCTATGATATAGAGGAAGAGTAAACGCCCTCCAAAGATTGTGGTGCTGGCGATAATGCCAACAAGGAAGAAGCGGCTGCTGAAGGCGGGTTTCACATGTTGAGACCCGAGACGGAGAACGGACCAACTCCTATCTCCAGAGCTTTGGCCCCGAAACTCCATTTGAAAACAGGTCGGAGAAATGATGAGAATGGAAAATTTGGGAGTGGTGGCAACTCAGCGTCCCTGAGGCCACTGCAGCCAAACAGGCTAGCAGAGATGGGACTTGGGAGCTAGGATTAGGGGACCCTTGGGGATATAGACCCTCTCAATAAGGTCCCTTTTAAGAGAGCCAAAAGTGGGGTTCAGAAGGGGTACCCTTTAAGGGGTACCCCTAATAATACTACCTAAGAGGAGGAGAGAAGAAGAGGTCAGGCCACTTTGGCAACGCGTCAGAGAGTCATCTCCTTGCGATAAGGCGACTCGCGGAACAAACCCTAAACCCTAAACCCTAAACCTTAAACCCCCTAAACCCCCTAAACCCTAAACCCTAAACCCTAAACCCTAATTGCTGCTAATGCGCTGCACTCAGAAGTTGAAAGATATGGGAGTTTCCGAAAATTAGGGTACCTCATTTTGGGTGTCCTTTTAATAAGGGTCCTATTATTTAGGGTACTATATTAGGGTCCCCTATTTTCGGAAACCCCCATATCCGGAGCAAGCAATGCCTAAACCCTAAACCCTAAACCCTAAACCCTAAACCCTAAACCCTAAACCCTAAACCCTAAAGCGAAGCTCTGGCGCTGAGCCAAAGCCGCCTTAGGACCCAGGGCTGCGAGCTGAAAGCTGGATCCTTGAATGGGTTTAAGATTTGGGGTTTAGGGTTTCTAAGGGTTTTAGGATTTAGGGTTTCTAAAAGTTTTAGGATTTAGGGTTTAGGGTTTCTAAGGGTTTAAGATTTGGGGTTTAGGGTTTCTAAGGGTTTTAGGATTTAGGGTTTAGGGTTTCTAAAAGTTTTAGGATTTAGGGTTTAGGGTTTCTAAGGGTTTTAGGATTTGGGGTTTAGGGTTTCATAGGGTTTTAGGATTTAGGGTTTAGGGTTTAGGGTTTTAGGATTTAGGGTTTAGGGTTTAGGGTTTTAGGATTTAGGGTTTAGGGTTGAGGGGTTTATAGGGGTTTAGGGAGTTCCCAAAGGGTCCTAGGCACTGCTATGGGGGCTACTTTCCCAAATCATAATAGTAACTCCCCGTACAGAAGCCCTTCATTCTACTATGTAGGTACTTTGGCCCCTTTGGGATTACAGGTGCCTTAATGATGTGAATGGATTATGGTGGCGGATTATTGTTAGCGTTATTGCTGTTTTTGTTATTATCCCAAAGGGTCCAAAGTACCTACATGGTAGAATGTAGGGTTTCTATATTAGGAATTGTTATTATGATTTTGGGAAGGTATTCCCCATAACAGTACCTAGGACCCTTTGGGTATGGCTCTTCCATGACACGGGTTAACAAAAAGGAACAAGACTTAGGCTTCTGCGTTAACCTCAATATCCCCCTCAGTCTTTGGACTCTTAAACCCTAAACCCCTAAAGCCCTAAGCCCTAAACCCCTAAACCCCTAAAGCCCTAAAGCCGTAAAGCCCTAAAGCCCTAAACCCTTAACCCCTAAACCCCTAAAACCCTAAACCCCTAAAACCCTAAACCCTAAACCCCAAAAGCCAGCCCCAAAAAACACCACCTTGCCAGGGCCCTCCCTGACGAATCTGCAGAAGGGGGCTCCTGGGACCCATATCAGAGATTCCGGTTTAGGGTTTAGGGTTTAGGGTTTAGGGTTTAGGGGTTAGGGGTTTAGGGTTTAGGGTTTAGGGTCTAGGGTTTAGGGTTTAGGGTTTAGGGTTTAGGGATTCACCCAGCTAGCCTTCGACAAGAGACAGCCGCCGTTATTTCAGGGTTTAGCTTTTAGGGCTTCTTACTTGGAGGATCATGGGGCCGAGTAAGTATACAAGTACCGTATTTTGGATTCTAAGCAGGCGTAAGTTTGGTTACCTTCTGCGTACTCCGAGCTGCGAAGCCCCATTTTCCTTTAAGCAGGCTGGAAAGACGTAAGGCTGAAGGCAGAAAGCTGGTGGCCTGAAGGCTTATTCAGACATGTTGGTTTTGGGTTTAGAGATTACAAGAAGTCCAAGTACCTAGTAATCATATACTCTCCAGGCATTGATCTAGATTACCACTATCCGCAACCGAAGTACCTTATTATTGGTATTGGGTCCTTTGGTCAGTTACCATTATGGTTTCGGAAAGTATCCCCCGTAACAGTACCTAGGACCCTTTGGGAACTCTCTAAACCCCTACAAACCCCTCAACCCCTAAAGCCTAAACCCTAAACCCTAAGCCCTAAACCCTAAACCCTAAGCCCTAAAACCCTAAAACCTAAACCACAAAACCCTAAACCCTAAAACCCTAAAGCCCCAAACTTGTACTTTGCTGCAGGCTCTTATTCTGAATCCGTAGATGGAGCTTACAGGGATCCTTCAATTTTATTGGTTCTGGTAGACGAAGTAATCACTCCTAACCCTGACACCCTTAAACCCTAAACCCTATACCCTAAACCCCTAAACCCTGACACCCTTAACCCTAAGACCTTTAACCCTTACGCCCTAGCATCCTGGCCCCTAAACTGTAACACCCTACCTTAAAGGACGAAAAGAGCCCAAAAAGGGTTTAGGGTGCATATACCATATAGGGATTCATGGTATAAGGGTATAGGGCCCCTACTTTTAAGGCTCTGTTCGTCCTTAAGGTAACACCCAAGACTGACCCCCTAATACCCCAACACCCTAACACCATAAGGGTGTTTGTAGCATCCGTGGGTCTTCGGGGGAGGGATGTGGATTCTCCACTGGAGAATCCCGGGTTCGGAGGTTCCCACCGGACTTTGAGATGAGGGTTTGGGATTTAATATAAAAGGCCTGAATAATCAGAATTTTTGTTTCGGGGCCCATGATACTATAACTATAAATAAGCAACCCCCCAAATAGTATTGGTAATTTTGGGGTTTCGGATTTAGGATTTGGGGTTTACGGTTTGGGGTTTGGGATTCGGGCTTATGGTTTTAGGGTTTAATATGGAAACTCGACTAACTTCTTATGTTGCGATTCTTCAGGATTCCGTTTAAGTATAATGAGTAGAATGTTCACCAAAAGCCTATTCTCATTGGAGCTTGAGGAACGTCTGGTATTCTTGTTCCTGAGTGTTCCTTGAAAGTTTATATGAGATACCGCCAAGACCCTATTCTACGTCGTAAGGCTCCGATATCAGGGAATCCGATACTCAAGTATAGCTTTGTGGTAAGATGGACCCCCCTGCAGGCTCATGAAATCGCGTAGACCTTTATAGAAACCTTGTTATTCTAGGTGCTGGGAACCTTAAACCCAAAATGTCAGCAGGTTTTTACCGCCAGCAGTGGTTCTAACCCTGGCAGGCTGCCAGATGGAAGGCCTTAGCCAAATGTAGCTCCAATATAGGGCCTAAACAATTACCCACACTGTTTGGGGGGGATCCTTATTGTAATTATAGTATAATATACCCGAAACCTTACTCTAATCATTAAGGCCCCTACAAAAGCCCTAAACCTGCTACCCTAAGCCCGAAAGTGGCCCTAAACCCTAAACCCTAAACCCATCAGCTGTGGGCAGCCAGTTGGGGTTCAACGGATCCTGGCACCAGCCTTGCAGTATCCGAGAAAGGAGCTCAAAAGGGATCTTCTATTTATTACGAAATATGGGTAGTGCTCTAGATTAGGGTCCCTTCTTAGGTCCCCAATATAGTACGGCACCTTTATAAAAGGACCCTGAAAGGGACCCTAATTTAGAGAACTACCCATACGGCTTAAGATAAGAGGCGTTCGATTTTGGTGTAGAAATGTGTAGACGCTCAAAGGGGTTGCGGTGTAGAGCCCTTATAAAGCCCTAAAGAGACCCGACTGCACCCCAAGAAAGGCCGTCATGACCGGAGAAGCACCCACTTTTTTAACTTTACCCGAGGATGCGATCTTTCAGACCTTGGCCAATGAGATGGCAGCAGCTCCTCAGACGAGAACTTGCTTGGAGGCCACCTAATCCGTCCTTAGGGTTTCGGGTCTAACAAGGCTTTCCCAAAGAGTCCAAAGTACCTTGTATAGTAGAATCTTGGGTTCTATAGTAGGAATGACTCGTCTGATTCGGGACAGTATCCCGCATAACAGTACCTACGGTTGATGATATGCATCCTGCATGGCACATAATAAGGAATATACCATAATTCCCATAGTTTAGGGTCCTTAAGGTACTGCAGGATTTTTTTATCATCAGCCGTAGGACCCTTTGGGTTTCGTTACAGGATCCACTCGTAGAAGGGTCCGGTACTGTAGAGCTCTTGGGTGCGTGTTTTGTTGGTTGGTTTTTGGGTTATGGCTGCTTTTACAACTTATTATGGAATCTCCAGGTAAATAAACAAGTATGTAAATGTGTGTGTATATATATATATATATCAGAAAACATAGAGATACATATTTTGTCGGCATACCACTAAGGGGAGTAGACATGAGCGTTCTAGGAGTGCTGTTGGGTTTAGGACCAGGGTCGTGGACTTACAATCATGGATCACTGGACTCTTGGTTTCACGGACTCTGAAAACAAGCGAGTATACGTCAGCAATATTCCAAAACCTTACAAGGCCCAAGGACCAAGGACCTTTCAGCTCGTAGCTAGGTGGCGATGAGGGAAGTTAGCCATCCTATATTTCAGTCTCTTTTATCTCTATACGTTGCTCACCCCAGCCGAATTTGCAACGTCACACGCAGCACACTTGTATGCATCTAGCTCCTTGTTTAAGTACGTATGTTTCTTGCCGCAGAATGCCGCAAGTTGAGAATCTGAATCCTGAACCCTATACGTACGCCCCTATACGGTCCCTCAAAATGCTCTTGATTAGGAACCCCAAAAGCACATAAGCATAAGCATTTTATAGGGATATCCCTACCTTATTGGGCTTCATTATAAGGGGGTTTATATGGGATATCCCTATCCTAATTTTGGCTTATGTTCTTTTTTAGGGCCCTACTTGAAGGAAGCTGACTTTTTCCTCACCAAGCCTTCCTCTTGTTTGTCTCACAAACGACATGATGCCATTGTTCGTTTCCTGCCCCACATCCGAACTGTCCTACCACCCCCTGCCCTAAACCCTAAACCCTATAAACCCTAAACCCTAAACCCCTACACCCTAAACCCTAAAACCCTAAACCCTACAACCCCTGGCAACCATAGGTGAGACACATGAGACTCGAACCATGCATTCTGAAGCCCATGCACCCTGCAGCCCTAAACCCCCAAGCCCCTAAAGCCTTACCTCAAGTTCCTAGCTATCTGCCTGGTAGGCTGCAGATTTTAGGGGTTTAGGGTTTAGGGTTTAGGGGTTTAGGGTTTAGGGGTTTAGGGTTTAGGGTTTAGGGTTTAGGGTTCCTCCAGAACCTTTGGGGGCCGTAGTTACAACTGGGGCTTTCAGAACCTTCAGCGGGATGTTAACGTTAAGAAGCTGTTTGTCCCTCACTTCTTAGAGTTGTATTTATTTGCGATTCTTTACGTATTCTCTCAGTCCGAAATCTTAAAAACTTGCACACCACAAAATCCCAAAATCTAAGTCCTCAACCCTTAGCCTCAACAACCCCGGATCACCTGGGCAAACGCGAACCTGCATCCCCGCAGGATGTGCTGGGCTCGTGCGGCGACGCCTCCAACGGACATCGGATCGAGCAGGTATTTTGCTGCTGTTAAGTTTAGGGCTTAAGCTACCCTAAACCCCAAACCCTAACCTTATACCTGAAGGGGAGTGCAGGGGCTGCTTTTTGATTTCGGCACCTTCAGGGTTTAGGGCTTACTTTGGGTTTATTTTCCTAGGTCAAGGGTTGATGAAGCCGCTTTAGTTATTGATGATTGCTCTTGGTTTAAGATCTGAATAAACCCTAAACCCTAAACCAAAACCCTAAACCCTAAACCCTAAACCGTCCGGGTAGGGTTCAGGGTGCTTACCCTAGAGCCGCGCTCTTGTGACAGAAGGAGGCTCAGGCAGAACTGCGCCGGTTTTCCCTAAACCCTAACCCTAAACCCTAAACCCTAAACCCTAAACCCTAAACCCTAGACCCTAAACCCTAAACCCTAAACCCTAGACCCTAAACCCTAAACCCTAAACCCCAAACCCCCAGTTACTCGGTGAAGATGTGCCCCGAGGGTTGATTGACAAATAGAGGAGGTCGTGCCTTCCCATATAGGCCCCATAGTAGTTCCTTTTTGGGGTTAGGGTTTAGGGTTTAGGGTTTAGGGTTTAGGGTTTAGGGTTTAGGGTTTATAGTAGTTCCTTTTGGGGGTTACCTTTATAGGATTCTATATCTGAACCCGAAAAAAGAACGACTTTAGGGCCCATGGGTTCCGCAAGAATCTGACTGAAGGCGCTCCCAAGTCAAGCGTCGTGTAATTGAGTGGCCGGAGTGAGTTGCCAGCATATTTTGTTGGGGGGATGTAGGGTTCTTCACATGCAAAATAACTATTTCACACTGTTTCTACCGAGTATCGTACTAGAATCCTGGTAAGGTTACCAGACTCCGTACCACCTGAATTTCCGTGCCTCCCTCTCTGGCCTACCTATACCCTAAACCCTAAACCCTAAACCCTAAACTCTAAACCGTAAACCCTAAACCCTATATATCATCAAAGGCTGACCGCATCCTTCGTCTTGCCTTGATGCCAGTCTTTACGGCCTAGGGCTTAGAGAACTTAGGGTTTAGGGTTTAGGGTTTGGGGTTTAGGGTTTAGGGTTTAGGGTTTTTTTTGCAAAGGGTTTGGTGTTGTACGGCGTCCTGTTCGGGGTCTTGAGATACAGCAATGGCTAAAACCCCACACACGAGTTTGTGAGGCCTTCCTAGAGATGCTAAACGCCAGCACATCTGTTGACGCACCAACATACTGACCCCAAGCTCTCAGACCCCTGTCTGATCCAAGATGTTAACATCGTTCCCAGACCTGAGGGTATTTAAGTAGGTAGTATTATTAGGGGTACCCCTTCAAGGGTACCCCTTCTGAACCCTACTTTTGGCTCTCTTAAAAGGGACCTTATTCAGAGGGTCCATATCCCCAAAAATCCCCCCCTAAACCCTAAACCCTAAACCCTAAACCCTAAACCCTACTCCTAACTCCTATAGCAGGCTCCAGAGCCCGGCCTGAACCCTAAACCCCAGACCCGAAACCGCTTCAGGAGCCGTCTTCCGAGATCTCCCTGACACCCTTGTTTGGGGTTTAGGGTTTAGGGTTTAGGGTTTAGGGTTTAGGGCTTAGGGTTTAGGGGTGTTAAAGGAAGCTAGAGGTGGGGAGTTTAGGGTATTATAGGGCTTCTATAAGGCTCCTATAAGGTATATAGACCTTCTGTAAGGCTCCTGTAACGGCAACTACCCACCTGAAAATGTCCTAGACTTGTCACACGGAGTCGTCCCGCTTTCGGTCCAATCCCCGAACTCGACCTAACATCTAAGTGGCTTTGTCGGGCATAAACCTAACGGTATTTGCAGTCCCGGCTTAAGCGTTCATCGCGAGTCTCCCAATGGGGCACCCCACTTGTCTAAAATGCACTCACCAAAACCTTCATATAAAGCGTGGAACTCAAGGACCTTCACATCCTGAACTGAAACCCTCCCTAAACCCTAAACCCTGAACCCCTAAAGCCTAAACCCTAAGCCCGAAACCGCCAACCCGAAATTTTGTATGACAGCCTTAACCCGAAACCATGATCCACACAAGAGTCGTAAAGCCCAGAACCCCGAAAGCTCAAGCCCTAAACACCATGATATAGGAGCCACAGAAAAATTACAGTAGGGTATTGGGGTATACTATTCGTTAATCATAATAAGGAACCCCCAAAATAGTATTTGTAATTATTCAGGCCCCTATTTTACAGACGTGGGATACACCCCTGCAAAACCTCTTGAAACCTGTTGAAGCAGAGGACTGGACATCAACAACCACTGTACCCGATAGGATAGAGTCCCCATATAAATTAAATTAAAATGTACCTCCAAACCCTGTTCTAAGTATCAAACCTGTACGGCCCAATACAGAATTTACCATGAGGGGCCCTTGACCTTTAAGGCTACAAAAAACCCTAAACCCCAACCCGAAAACCCCAAGCCCCAGTAAACCCTAAACCCTAAACCCTAAACTAAACCCTAAACCCTAAACTAAACCCGAAACCCTAAACCCTAAACCCAAAACCCACTAAACCCTGAACCCTAAATCCTAAACCCTAAATCCTAAACCCTAGACTAAACCCTAAAGCCCTACACCCTAAACCTTAAACCCTCAACCCTAGACTATAAACCCTAAATCCCTAAAGCCCTAAACCCATGGGCTTGTTTTGCTTGCGGCTTCTTTTGGTTCAGGATCTCAGCATTTAGGATTCAGAGTGCTGGGTGTTGAGGGTGAGGAATGTGGGGGGATCCTAGGTTCTGAGCTAGTATTTCAGCCATCTCAGCTTGGGGCTCTAGCTCTCGTATTTTTGGGGGTTAAAAATAATCACCTATACTTTTTTTTTGGGGGTTGCTTATGATATTTATAGTATAATGGGCCCTTAAACCCTAGTCTAATTATTGAGGCCCCTACATTACGGTTTGTTCATGTTGGTTCCGTTAGAAGAGGAACTAGGTCATCGGGGCTAGGAGGTGGTTTAAGTTCAAGAGCCAGGCAGGAAGCAACACGTCTTAGCCACATCAGACTTAGGACTTAGGGTATAGGGTTTAGGGTTTAGGGGTTTAGGGTTTAGGGTTTAGAGTTAGTGCTCGTCGCAGTTGTAGGTGGTCCGCGGTTTCACCGAAGGTGGAAATGCCCTCTTGCTGGACCACGTGCAGTAGTCGAAACAGAAATTGAGGTTTAGCCATGCGCACTGGATCCTAGTGGCAATTAGAACTTCGCAGAATTGAGGTTCTAGGGAAGTCGCCACATGTATCCGAAGCCCCACCGAAAGCCCAACACCCTGAACCTTAAACCCAAAAGCCCTAAAGCCCCAAAGCCCCAAAGCCGTCACACCCGACATGCATGACACCGCGAGGTTCAAAAAACATAGAAGCCGGAACAATTAATACGACCATGTCTTGGGGCTCCTGATCTGAACTAGGGTGTAATATGCCCCAAAGCCCAACTCCAATGATGAAGACCCTTCTAAACCCTAAACCCTAAACCCTCAAACCCTAAACCCTAAACCCTCAACCCTCAAGCCCTAAACCCTCAAACCCTAAAACTAACCCTGAACCCTAAACCCTAAACCCTCAAACCCTCAAACCCCTAAACCCTAAAACCCTGAAGCCCTAAAAGCCCGAAGCTCAACCCGGCGCCCTGGCGCTGCCAAGCCCTGAGCCCGAGAAGTCCGAGCTTCGAAGCATCTAATAAAGGGGGCCTTAAGAATGACCTAGTTTTTTTTGGGGGCTCCTAGGGTTTAGGGTTTAGGGTTTAGGGTTTAGGGATTAGGGTTTAGGGTATAAAAGGGGCCTTAAGAATTACCTCTTCTATTTTGGGGGGCGCTCCTTATTCCTTATGTTCAGGTTTCAGGGTTGAATGTGTAATATAGGGGCCTTAAGAATGACCT